>JAHWFP010026389.1:0-35731 GCA_023313725.1 Lithobius niger
TTGTGGTGCAAGCCGCAATGCCCCTCCTTTTCTTCCATAAAATTCTGAGAACCTTTTTATTTTGCTCTTCTTTGTTGTGTTTTATGGATACACGGAAGGGGAAGGGGGGGTGAAATATTAATGTTTTCCCGAATTTTTTGTTAATTGTAACGGCGGATGCTACGACGTAGTAGGTGCTTGTAACATCGCCGGTCGCATGGTATAACTGGATCTTACTATCAATCACTCTACTTGGCTTTTACGTACTTTTTGGTTGAAAACAGCACAACTGCTACTGTCCCGATGTAGGGAATGGAGCATTGAAGTCCTAACCTAAGACCTAACTAGTGATTAAATAGCGGGTAACGCTGCCACCAAGGTGGGAAAAGGCTAGCTAAGTTATATTTGAAGAGAATTGTCTTAAATACTAACTTCCAGCAATCAACGAACTATTAAACCAACGGGCGTTTAAACTCCTGATTTTATTTTTAAACAAACATCTTAAAAAAAATCGCACTTTACATTTGGCAAATTTACAACTTAGTTTAGGTTATAAATATTACGGGAATTAAATTCGTACTAGAACAAGAATTATGTTCACAAACAATTTCAAATAGAAACGGTGATTTTAGGCAACGGGGATTTCGCCAAAGAGCCCTCTAAATTACGAACAGTCTCGACTGTGTAGTAATAGTAGGCCTTAACCTACAGTTACGTTTCAAAAGGGAACACCCAAAAGACCAAACCGTACCCATCAGAATATCATGTTAGAAAAGGGATGTACACTCCATGAAGTAGTGCGCTTCTGCAAATCTAACTGACCCGACGGCCTTTGTTTACATTATGTTAGAATACTGAAATGGTGAAATGAAAGCTGGTTTTTAGGAAGGGACCGTGAACCCTTATGTTATGGTCATTAACGTTCGAAAATGCCGTTTGGCTTACCGCACCATAAGTTTACATTCAAAGCTATGAGGTTAGATTAAAATTAAACTATAAATTTTGACGTGTAATTCCAAAAAATAAACTTTTAAAGTTAAACTAAGTCATACGAACCAACTACCTTTGCCGGCATGGCAACAATCGGACCGCGGCATCTCCACTCCCGACCGGCGTAGCGGCTTGTAGCTTTGAGAATCCTGAGCTGTGCTAACGAAATTCTCCTTGGTCTGGGTTTATAATGCCTTCTGTCTGGCCGGCAGGTAGAGGGAAGGCGCGGCCCTGTAGGAGAGCGACGGAGGGGGTGAGTGGGGTAGAGGAGGACTCTTGGAGGAGGAGAGACTGACCAAAACCGGCCGAGCTGTCACTACCGGAAGTGGGCCTGACGGCGCGGACGGCCAGGGTAGCTGAGCGCTCCGAGTGGAGGGGAAATTGAATGCAGTGTTTTGGTTGGACGGGAATTGGTGAGCTGCATTTACAAAGGGAATTGCCGACTTGGGAGCGTTAGAGGCCTGGCTTGGAAGTGCAAGTGTGAGTTTTAGACTCATAACAATGTGAATTAAGGCGTATAAAAATAAACTACGATATTATGTATCGCAACTATTGAAGGGGGGGGGGGGCGAAGTATAGTGCTCAGAATAAACATTTGACTTTGGGAAACTGATTGATATTAACGAGGCATGTTTTTAATTGTAGGAAAGCTAGTTTGTTTACGTTTTAGAAGTAGGCTACGGTCGGAGTTTGGATGGAGATGCTGTAAAAAATAGACATAAAAATTATACACTGGGTCCGTAAAAATAAACAAACATAAAAGGTTGAGCTCCGGTAGGGTTCATGGCAAGAAGTTAAGTTTACCAAAGTGCTTTTAGTGCAAAAATCGAAAGATTAAATAGACCAGCTTAGTTTTAAATATGCTATAACGCATTTAGGTAAGATTTTGTTGTTTGCAGAAGCAGACAAGTGATTTTAACGTCGGACATTTTTCATAGTTAAAGTAAGTCGTCACCTGTTTTAAGAATAAAAAATATCGTGTGTTTTACATGTATGTGAGGTTAAGTACCATCGCTGTGGAAGCCCCTCCTAAACTACAACTAAGCTAGTGTTGGTGGCTTTATGCCTGAAAGAATAAATTACAAAATGTACAATTTTGGTGAATTAAAATGAGATCGCCATAAAGACGATGTTCTTCTTGAGATGAAGAGTTCTGCCCTCAGGTTTTTGGCTCAGCGGTGTTGAGGTGTCCTCACCACGAATGTCTAATACAAGACCACGTTTACACGCCCCCACACGGAGTTCTTTATTCGGGGTTCCTGTCGAACTCCAAATAAATGCTACAACAGAAAGGTCAGTACACACAAGATATGCCAAAGAACAAGACTGCCAAGCCATGTAAATAAATTGCATAAATAAATGCACTAAGGAATACACCTTCTGAGGTATACACCTCCCGTGAAATACATCACCACAAGTTATAAAAATATACTGTTTACAAAAAATAAAAATTGCCGTTTTATATTTTTGGGGACTGACGTTTTGGTGAATCAAGAAATTTTTGTAAATAAAAATTATAAGTTTAAAGGGACACTATTTGCGAAAATCAACTTAGTGCTGTCCGCGCTGCTTGTTGCAGGAAATTCGTACAGGCCACAAAGAAAATTGGAGCAAAAGACAGTTTATATGTATAAAAACGCTGTTTTTGGATTATATAAAGTTACAGTTTCAGGGTTTTTGTAGCTATTAATTCAAATGAGATAATCGCAACATTTAATTTTCTAACCAGTCAGCCGTCCACAGAAAGTTATTTTTTTTATCTGGGAAAACCTCGAAAAAAAGACCCCTGGGCGCACTCCTCAGGACCTAGCTTGCGTTAAGGATCGGAATAGAGGGTACTATAAGCGCACGCGCAACTATCAGCTCTATTTAAAGTTAACAGACTACTACTGGAGTGGTTTAAGGCTACCAAACAACTCGTTTTACATGAAAATTCTCACACTGAAGGGTTTCAGGTATGACCCATAACTTAAAACATAAATACATCACTGGGAGGTTTAAGGATAATAACGCAACAACCTTTTAACGACAGTGCTAACCTTTATCGCAGAGGGGTAGACAGACAGTTTTTTTTATAAAGAAAACCGTTTCGTTTAAAACTTAAAGAAGGGCCAACCGGGAACAAGTTGCAACCCCCGTAGAATATTCCTAATGAATATTTAATTAGTGTCGTTACAATCTTTGACAATATTCTCCCACAAAGGGAGACGTTGATAGTGACAAAAAGAGTAAAACATTGGCACTTAAAATTTAGGCGCGAAGTCCAAAACGGGAAAATAGCTGAAAGTTCCTTTTGGTGTGGTTACACTTTCAATATACCACTTGACAAAATTTAAAGATAAAAATTAATTTCCAGTCAATTTGTACTGAGAAAAATGAAGTGTTATAACAATTAATGTTTAAACAAAATACCTGCTGAGAGTGTCAGCGTTCATTACACAACTATTCAGGTTTGTCCAACGAAGTAGTTTAAAGTTTGCAGACTTTAAAAGCAATAAAACACGATTTTTGGTGTTTAGGTTAGGATTTCATAGATGTAGCCACTTTTGTAGCGGCATACAATTACTATAGTTTAAAAAAAACTTGAAAGGGAAACTAGTTTGTTAGATTTCCGGTTTTTAGTGTAGAAAAAAAATTCAACTTGTAGAAAATTTACACATTACTAGGGTTAATCTGGGTGGCTTGCACTAGTTTGCACTAAAAAAAACTATTTTTAGGGGAAAAAAAACTACGCAAGTTTTAGTTGTTCAGTTTGGAGACCATTTAAAGGTTTTACTTACTCCCTACTGGTAAAATTACATTTTAACTTTTGGTTAGGTTAGCATTACAACCTTCGTTTCAACTACAAAACAATTATTTAGTTTAAAGAGTCATAATTGTGGTGATCAAGCACAAAAATTTCATCTTCCTATCCAAGATAAAAGTTTAACAACAAAACATCGGGTCTTAATGTAAAAAGGATCAGAAAAAAAAACTGCATTTAAGTTTTCACTACTGGCATACCGATTTAATTTTATTTAAAATCGGTCTAGCTGTTTATACTAACTTTTAGGTTAGGGTACGGTTTTGCTTCGTGCAGCAAGCCAACTTGAGAAGCTGGTTTCGTTTGTTTTTGGCCAACCAGACATGAACAAACTGCGGCTCACATCATTATCTGAGAAACTGCGTTTTAGTTTACATCTTGGAGGTGCCTTGACCTCATGGCGACGTGTAGCCAATCGAGGATCGTTGGGGCGTGGATGGTTTCCACTTGTTGCTGTGGTACTTGGCGCTGGCCAGAGGAATTTTTAATGAGATCCCTCCCATCCAAAACTTTTGCACTAGGTGACCAACTCATGATTAGTTGCCGCTCGTTAGGCATCCGAGGGTCTGGCGATGCTTGGGACTTGATCACTCCCGTGGGGCTGGGCGGGGTCTGTTTACGTGATCGCTTTTTTGATTGACGCGCTCGGGGGGCTGACATATTCGCAGCGTTGGGGGCAGAAACTTGAGGCTGGTTCGCTGTAGGTTTAAGCGTTTGATTTAATAAATCAATCCCTGGTATTCCAAAAACTATATCAAAAATAGGCTGAGACGCCTTAGACACGCAAGCGACTGATTTTAACACTGATCCGTTCGTTAATTTTAAACATAGGTTTACCTGTTCTAACACGACTATGTCGTTGCTTAGATTAGTGTGACACTTACTTTTTTGCTTCAGGCATGGCCAGCCTTTGGCAAGTTTAGCACTGACGATTGAAACTGAGCTCTCGGAATCGCACAAAACTTTAATGTTACGTTTTCCTACGCTAGCATCTATAGTGCTGGATTTTAAAATAGTTAGGGCATCTTTCCCCACGAGAAAGCATGCATTAGCGAATGCCGAAGGTTTGTTAAGTTCGGGGCAGCGATTGCGGAGGTGCGAGGCCGAGCCGCATTCGTAACAATTTCTAACATTGTTAGGTTTAACACTGTCAATTTTATCAGCATTAGCATCAGAGCTAGTTACGCTGTCACTATTATTAGTCCCAGCCGGGTTAGCTAATACGTTTCGAGTTTGTTTGTTTTGTTTAGACGACTGAGCACTAGCGGGTACCTTCCCTGTTTTAAGGGCCATATCGGCAGATACTGAGGATACTTGTCGGATACTGAGCCAGGATAATTTTCCCTTCAATTTGAAATGATGTCCTCTAGTACTATTAGGTGTAAAAAGAAAAAAATTGGAATAATCAATATTGAGAAGACCATGAAGAAGCTGGTAGGTAAGAATAACGTCTCCCCTATCAAATCTTTCTCGTATGGAAGGCAGATGGAGGTGGTGAAGACGATCAGAGTAAGTAAGTTTACAGACAACTGTATACCATTTGGTGAGTCTACGCTGGCACTTTTCAAGTAGATCAAGGTGAGAGGAATAACAAGGGTGACAAACCTGTGAACAGTCGTCAAGGATAGGGCGAGTGAAAGTTTTAAAAAGCATGACAAAGAGGTGGGAATCAAGGTAGAAGAATTTTTTAAAGACGTAGTGAGCTTTGCGGAAAGCGTTGCGAGTGACATTATCAACATGTTAATCAAATTTAAGTTTATCGTCAACGATAACACCAAGATCTCGGTGATAAGTAACTTGCTCTAGCTGCTGGCCAGAGATATGATATTTGTTGCAGCTTTTGTTATGGCCAAAGTGGAGAACTTTGCACTTCCCAGGATTTAAAGAAAGTTGGTTAAATTTAGCACATTTTATACACAAAGTTGAGAGTTGAAGAAAGTGATCATTGGCGTATCCAAGTAGATTGAAGTCGTCTGCATAGCTGATGTTCCAAACTTGCAGCTTGGCACACAGAACAGACATGAAAATATTGAAGAGAAGTGGTCCGAGAACCGACCCCTACGGAACTCCAGAGGTAACAGAGAGCCAAGCTGCATAAGCTCCTCTTAGTTGTACACGTTGTTTCCTTGAAGACAGTATGTTTCCAGAAAGTATGTTGAGTTCCTAAACCCAAAGGCCAGCAGGTTACTGATGAGGATGCCGTGATAGATAGAGTCGAAGGCTTTGCAGAAATCTAAGCAAATAATGTTGCAGGGGATACCCCTATTGACAAGACTAGAGACTTATTTGTAGGTACAAAGTAAATGTGAGGCATGAGTGCCCAGAAATAAAGCCATGTTGAGAAGAATAAAGAATTTGGAGCTCAAAACATTCATCAGTCATAGTCTTGTGGACAAAATTCTCCGGGATTTTAGAGGCAATAGGAAGAAGGCTTATTGGGCAGTAATTATTGACAGTATGTTGAGAACCTTCTTTAGGTATAATTTGGGGTTACGTTAGCCATCTTCCACTCAGAAGTAAAACAGTATGTGTTAATAGAAGTAGAGAAGATTTGAAAAAATGTTTCAGCTAAGGAGTCATCACAGTTCTTAAGAAAAAATGCAGGAAGCTCGTCAGGCCCAGAAGAGGTATCTTCCTTAATTTTATGGAAAGAATCAGCAACGTCTTGTTTAGAGAAGTGAAAAGTGCCAACAGTAGGCTGAATACGAGCATGGGGTCTTGACAAAAGGAAGGAAGTGGTAAAGTAATTGTTAAGCTTATCAGCAATAGCACTGTCATCAGTAATGGTACTGCCATTGTCACACCTAAGACAGGTGGCAGGCTGTGTTTTCTTTTCCCTATTAAGATAAGAAAAAATAATTTTTGGTTTATGTTTAGCATTAAGAACAATATTCCTTTCACAGGAAAGGTTTGCCTGTCTGATTCCGATAACAGAATCATTCCTGGCCTTCTTGTAATGGATGAAGTTAGTCGGGGTAGGGTTAACAGTGAACAGACGATAAGCCCTTTTATTTTAGTTGATGAGTGACCTAATTTCAGGGGTTGACCAGAGGGGACAGGCAGAAGTGTGAGTGGTAGAGACGGGGATAAAATTTTGAATAATATCTCTCACAAAAATATTAAGAATGTCAAGCTGATAACTAACGTCCAGCCCGGAAAGCTCTTCAGGCCAGTCAATAGATGAGATGATATCATTAATAAGGACATAGTCAGCAATTCTGAAATTTTGCCTCGTAATCTTACTGGTTTTAGCACAGTATGTAATGTCAATAGAAAAAATGAGGATATCATGATCTCCATTGCTTAAGGGTGCAGAAAACTTTATAGGTGTAATGGAAAGGTCGCTCGCAGTAATAAGCAGGTCTAAGAGACTGGAGTTTTGCCAACACGATGCCTTCTGGGAAAAATGGCAGACTGCGTAATGCAGTTGTCTTGTAAAAAATGTAGACAGTTATTCTCGGTTTGGGATGAAGACCAAGTATCCCAGTGATTGGTTGGGTAATTGAAATTTCCCATGATAAGAACAGAATTTCTGCCAGTTTTGGCACTAGAGTTCAATAGAGAGTCATAAAAAGAGTCCCAGTGATCAGGAAAATAGCGTCCTGGAACTCGATAGTATCAACCGATCTCAAGCATTTTGGTCTGCAAAAGATGAATGGTACACCACAGTGCCTCCCGGTGACCAGTAGGGTCACCTTCAGAACTGGTGATAGTAGTAGTGAGGCTAGACTCGATAAAGTAATCAGCTCCCCCATGACTGCCACAGAGCCAATCACCTCGAAATAAATTGTAGCCAGGAAGATTGTACGCATTGGAAGGGACGGACGAAGAAAAGTGTGTTTCAATGATGCCAATGAGGTCAGGAGGGTTTAATGACAAAAGCACGAAATTCATCAATTTTTTTGGAGAGACCCCGTCATACCATGGTCGTTAATGTGTAGTATCATGGGGCGGCATGAGGTAGTGCAAGACTACGTGGGGTTTAGTTGAATCAAACTTATTGCTACATTAAAGTGTCCGCCATTCTTTCATTTAAATGCTAATTTCTTACAGTCTTGTTAAGGTGCATTTTGTTGTAGAATATTTAAGTCTCAGAGGGAGAATTTTGTTAGTCTAAAATATTGCTTAAATGAAATATTTCTTTAAAGGATTTTATAATTAGCCTAAATTTAAAATGTTTTCTTCTATATTGGGAAAAAAACAGATTTTCAAACCAAAGTGATACCAAAGTGGTTTGAAGCAATGGGAGCTTCAAACCACTTTGCTATCATTTTTTTTTAATTGAATTCGGGGTTTTGGGGAGGTGACTGAGATGTTTAAAAATTAGTCGTAGCTAAACTAATTTAATTAAATTAAGTTAATGGGGTGATGGCAAAGACAGATTAGCCTCTAGTGCCCAAGCAAAATTTTAAGAAAGAAAGCTGTTTTACCTTTTGTAGGAGACGATTTGCTAGATATTTTGCTTTTGCATTAATGGTCGAAAATTACGAACATTAGACCCTTAATTAAAAGATTTTGAGTTAGTTTCTGTCGCATGCAGCAAATGCAAAGTAAAAGTAGCAATTTATTTGGCCATGAATCCGCACATTGCTAGCTCTCAAAATTGGGCAAATTTCAAGGATTTTAGTCGATAGATTTGGTTGCGGAGGTGACATAATCACCCCACACTTGTTTCACGCATCTCAAAGAAAAGGGGAAACTATCGAAAATTTTCTGCTAGGCTAGAGAAAATGGCTTCACAACTTTGGAGAATTAAACCTACAGATTCCGAAGCACAGCAAGAATTTAAGCAAATAGACGACAGAATGCGCTCAGTATTCCTTCATACTATGCCACGAGAAATTGAAGGGCATATCACTTCGCAAATGCGTACCTCGTTTCAAGATATGTATAATGCAGCTATTTATAAAAGAGCAGTTTTAGCAAAATATCAGTGAGACGAAAGTGATCTTACCTGTGACAAATCTCCAACGCGGAAGTAAATAATCTTGCTTTCGGCACAATGCTAGACAAGATAAACTTGTTAGAAAAGGGCATAACTAACTTGCATAACGCTAAACCAGACCATATGATAGCATTACCACGTTTAGCGTCATACTTTTGGCAAAATTCCATCAAAATATGTCGTAAGGTCAATACAAGGTAATAGAAATCTAGTAAATGAATTTACTAATGCTTTAGAAACAGCATAAATACTCGATAAATACGACTTAACTTGTGATTCAGTAATAGTAACACTATTCGAAGATGGTTTAGATGCCACTAACTTTCATTCGGAATTAAATCCAGTTGATACTATTGTTATCAACCGTTATCAATCATCATCGCTTTATTAGGAAGCGAGCGTACAGTTCAATTTAAACATACAAGCAAAACATTTTATAAAACGGAGTTAAAATGACTTCCGTCACTTCTATAGGCATTTCGCACACAGCGCAGAAAGATTGGAAAATTAGGATTCCAACAATTGTAGGAACGTTCGACTCTACAATTTGCTTAACATTTTGGGACAACAAAAATGTTTCCGACCCAAATGTCGTTGAGAGAGAGAGGAAACTTGCTTATGAGCATTTCAGCTCAACCAGGCAACAGATGGTACACGCAGCACCATACAGCGTCCGAAGTTGATACTACAAGTGACTTAGAACAGCAAGGCGAGGCATAGCTTGACTCAGACCAAACAGCGCCTAACGCTGATAACGTTCAAGTAAACACAGTTTTAAATAAAACTAAGGTTAAATATTCGCGTCCACACTTAGTGTTTGACGTTGGAAATAGACCAGAAATATGTTTACTGGACACAGGTTCTTCACTTTCACTAATTATAAACACAGCAGCACAATGCATGCTTAACAATCTTAGTGTTAAATGTCATTTACTTAAGATGATAACACCAGTAAATTTAGTTGGTGTAGGAAATGGTCAAATTCAAACCGACAGAAAAACAGTAACTACTATCGAAAAATGTAAATTTTCTAGAAGGGGGGGGGGGTTGAGGCTTAATGGCGCGTCGACAACTTGATCATTAGCGCCAACCTCAGTCACAGTGCAGTGGTCCGGGTTGCACATTACACATTCTAGATCACATTCTAGAAGTCAAGAATTTGTCATCGTACCTGATGGTTCGTTCGGTAATATTTCAGTACTATTAGGTTACGATTTCATGTTAAATCAGTCAAATTCGTTAGCATTAAATTGTCCTGTTAACGTCTTAACTGTAGGCGATTTAAAATTTCAAATGTCACTGTCACCAGAATTAGCTCATGTTACTTATAATCCAAATAAAGTTATAAACAGAGAAAATTGCAAACCCGATCATATTTACGTAGCAACACTTACCGTAGCTACAGATGACGATAGCGATGATAATCCTAAATCTACATGGCACTGTACACCTAAACAGCAATTGGTAGATATTACTGTATCTTTGTTACGAGACGAAATCATTCAATCAAATTGCGAGAGTAGAATAAGACGAAATTTACATTTTCCATATCCCGAATTACAAACCGGAGTATTCCAACCTGAAAACGGCGAATTTCCTGTACGTCTTGCTCATAGTCTTGTTAACACAACTCCCACTGGTATTATTCTAGTTATGTGCATTAACTTTAATGGATTTGACGTAGAACTAAAAGCGGGAATGATCCTAGGCACGTACACGACAGCTATTATCGAGTCGAGGACGACGCTTCCGTAGATTCAGTAAATTCAAACTTACCCACTACAAGTCCCATCGAGGTATCTCAAATCTCAAGTCCCATCGAGATTTCCCAAACCCAATCCAAACAGAGTGAAAGCTCACCAGAGGTAACAGCTAGTAGCCTAGCTGACGCTCCCAAGCCCAAATCTAAGGCAGAACGCGATGCGGAATGGGAAATATTGAAACAAAGGTTCACGTTTCCGGATTTAAATAAGGAAGAAACGGAAGATTTTCTAGAAATGCGTACAATTCATCAGGATTCGTCTTCTAAAAACGATTTCGACTTAGGTTGTTACGAAGGATACGAAGCTCCTATAGATACAGGGCAATCTCAACCTGTAAGTTCTAAAATGTACCGCGTTCCTTTTTGCTAACGTGAATTATTGGATAAATATATTGACGAAATGCAAAGAGTAGGTATAATCCAAGAGGAAAAATCCAGATGGTTATCTGGTTGTCTAATGATAAAGAGAAGGCCAACTGGTTATAGAGTAGTCGTAGATTTACAAGGCCTAAATTGTGTCGTGGAAAGCGTGAATGCACCAATACCAACCGTGACAGAAAGCATGGCACACCTTAGCAGCGCTAAGTATTTTACACGCTTAGACTTCAAGTTTGGATTTTACCAACTTAAACTAGCCGATTCAGCTAAGCCTAAGACATGTTTCTCAGCAAATTCTAAGACATATTTCTTTAACCGGCTGCCAATGGGCTTAAAAACCGCGCCTGTGCACTTCCAATTTTGTGCACAACAAATATTTGCAGATGGGCTAGGAGCCTATTGTACCGTCTATCTTGATGATTGTCTTCCGAGTATTTCAGATCTTAAAACTCACATCAGTCATGTGAATCGAGTACTAGAACTCGTTGCTCTAGAACTACTAGAACTAGTTGCTCGTTCTGGATTGAAACTAAGAGTTGAAAAGTGCAAATTTGCACATAAAAAGGTCAAATTCTTAGGTTTTGTGCTAGATGAAAACGGGATACAACCTGATAGTGATAAAACTAAGGCTATGCAGCAGTATCCTATGCCTAAAACACCTAAACAAGTACGTTCTGTCTTAGGTATGGTAAATTTCTATAGGCGATATATCTCTTCGTTCGCCGAAATGTCACAGATTTTATCAAAGCTGAAACGAAAAAACTGTAAATTCATATGGGGCGAAGATGAAGAACGAGCTTTTCAAGAGCTGAAGCAGGCAATGATAAATGCTGCAACGCTTAAACACCCTGATTTCTCTAAACCTTTTTTTCTTGAAACTGATGCTAGCGGCGTAGCGATCGGAGGTTGTTTAAGTCAGTATCACGGAGGTATAAACTATCCCTTGGCCTACACTTCTCGAACCCTCACTGAGGCAGAAAGAAAGGAAACGACAACAACTAGGGAAATTCTTGCGATTATACATTGTATAGATTTTTTCGTTGCTATTAACTAGGTAAGATGTTTTTCTTAACTACGGATCATTTAGCAGTTTGTTATCTTTATTGTGCTTCCTTCCCTCCCCCCCCCCCCCCTCCAAACTCGAAAGAACCTTACTTCAACTCAGAAAATACGAATTCATCTTACGTCATAAATCAGGCTGACTTGTAGCGGTTTCTGATGCGCTATCTCGTATTGTCGCTGTGTTAGGCAGTCAATTTCCTGACTGGACACGACAACACCTAGCGGCAGAGCAAAGAAACAATCCGTTTCTAGGCGAAATCATAAATCGTCTTAGAGATCAGTCATCAGAGGATCTAATAGATGCCTCAAACAAAAGAAATATCTTTTATAAAGATTACGATGGAATTCTACATAGAAATCGACTTGCAGACCCATCTAAAGGTCGTATGTACAACTTAGCACAGATGTGTATACCGAAATCTCTACGGAACTTTTGCATTCGAGATTACCATTCAACCCCAGGCACCAGACATTGCGGTGCCCGTAAAATTAGAGATTTAACTGAGTTATATTGTTATTGGCCTAAAATGTTCGATGACATCGCTCATTACGTTAAAACTTGTCAAGTTTGTCAAGCCTACGTTAGACCTACCAAGCCACTCAAGGCTTGACTAAGGGCTTATCAACCCCTGCAGAGACCAGGTCACTCATGGAGCTTGGATCTCATTGGACCTTTGAATAGAAGCGTTTACGGAAACGTTTACATAATGACGTTAATTGCCGATTTTAGTCTTTACGTAATTGCAGTCGGAATTCCCGATAAGAAAGCAGAAACAATAGCTAATTAGTTAGATAGCTCATAGCTCATAGCTAGATATGGAGCACCCGTGCAGCTGCGCGGCGACAACGAGTGAGATAAACAACGCTATTGTGGCAAGATTGTCAAATTTGTTCAATATTAAACAGATTAACTTCACTCCAAACTCATCGTGGGTTGGAGGATCTGTAGAAGCAGCAAACAAAAGAATAGAGACAGTACTACGTAAAATTTCGGCAAGTTGTCCTGAAAATTGGTGTGAATATTTACAATTAGTGACTAGAGCGCTAAACGCTTGCCTTAATTCGACAACTCTAATTAGTTCACATTATTTGGATTATGGTTCTAAATTTAGGTTGCCACGTGCACTAGCTTTCGAACCACCACGAATCTGCTATGATAGTGACGACATTATAGTATGTCTAGAGAGTAGACTACAAGCAGCATTCGAAGTTGCTCGAGCGCATACTTGGAAAGCAGTTAAGAGACAACAAAACTTTTATGATCGCACAGCACGTCCTTACTGTTATCTTGTTGACGATTATGTATTATTATGCAATTTCTTACCAATAAAACAGATTTTTCCGAAATTGCTTAGAGCATGGACAGGACCGTACAGAGTAATGGAATTCGTTAACGAAGGTATCGTTCGTAACGTACATTTCTTGGAGCCACTTAAAGTCGTTAGCGCACACGTGAACAATTTGCGACCATGGTTCCTAAGAACGAATAGCCTACTTATTCCTTTTAACGGACCTACTGACTTGGAATTGTCGTAGCAGCTTAACGGAACATTAATGAAAGCTGAAATAAATTACAAGAATACATAGCAAAGCTTTTGGAAGATCCGACAGACCATTTATCGGACATTGAACCGCCAACGTTTACACCTTCCGAATCCGACGATGCAGCTAGCGACTCAGAAATGAGCCTAACTAAGAAACGCAAACGTGTCGAGCCAAATTCGACTGCTCATTTACAAAATAAATACCGTAAAACAGATTATGAACTTAATAAGCAAAGAATGCTTGGTTCTGCGCATGGTTACATTACCCGTAGCAGTAAAATTACACCAGAAATTAGGCTGCGTCGGCAGTTGGAAGAGGCAAACGTTGACAATGAGTAAAATGTTGCGTATCCAGCGGAGAACAAAGGAAAACATGGTGTCGCTATGAAGAGCGTTTACGCGCTCTGCACGATGGGACCCTAGTGAGGAGAAATGGAAGTAGCTTTGCCGAAAGTAAAATACGGAGGCTACGCGCAAACAGCGACAAATTTTCATTTCTCATAAAATATACAAATAATGCACTAAGCTAGTTTTTGCATGAATACAAGTAAGAATAACTAAAAGCTGGTATGTTTCAAGATGTAGTGTGCAATAATTTAGACACAGAGTCTCGTAGCTTGTTTTAGAAAGGTACTATTATTAAAAATACGAAAACAAAAACATGTACAAACATTTGACATGAAATACGAAAAAAAAAAGTAAAATTTGATGTGGAAGTGTGATACGGGAATGTTACCAAAAGTGTGATATTTGGCGATTTGGTTATGATGTCATAAACCACAACTGACTACTATAATCGGGCCACTAAGAGAATGACTTGATGTTATCATCGATTGTTTAAGTCGTGGCCTCGCTCGCCTGTTTGAGGTGCGTGCAAGGTGCACTGTTGGCCATTCATTACCCATTACCAAGACACAGTATATTTCGTATGGTTTGGCAGCGCCATATTACGAGCTTGGTCTAGGGAGTTCCTGTCGCGCGAGACAGCTGCGGATATGATCGAATCGAGCTGGCCCGTGCTTTGAATTCAATGGGAATGATGTGACACGGTCTCGTTTCGAGACGTTATTACACATAAGGTAATTTCAGCAATGAAGAAAGATAATTTATGGTTCTTCTCATAACATAGTGAAGTGAGAAAATGTTGGCTCCAGTAGAAGTACTTTTACAGTAAACCCGATTTAAAAACAAAGTTTGTACTTCAACGTCGCTCTTCACGCATCGATCATCCTCCCCTTGTGGTTGCTAGGCGACAACAAGTAACGTAGGCAAGCCATCCAAATTCAACTACCCAAAAGCCAAACAAACAAAATAATTGTGAAATATTGAATTAAATGCTTTAATTTATTTAATAATTTATTTTATTCAAAAAAATAAAGTAACCTAAGACGAATTAAGAATAAATACGACTTTAGTTACACGTGTCTAAAATAAAAAACACTATCACGAAAAACTGTTGGACTACGTACGGTAACTGTTAAATCGATAGCAGTCTCGTGATTTCGACTGTTGGGTGATGCGAAAATAGTTTACAATAAATTCACACGTGTGACCTTGAAGCGTGTGTAAATCCTGGATTAAAGAGAAAAAAAGCGTGGTCACAGTAAAACATTGAGTTGTCAGATAAGCATGCATTTCAATGCGACCGCTCGTTTATTTACACACGTAACCGGTACAAAGTGTAGTTGCAAATCAACATCGTCTTTTGTCCACTCCCGATCATTTCGTAAGATTTCCCGTATCCAGACGTTAAGCCTTTAGTGTTGCACTAATCTTCTTTCATGGATTTGCTCTGTTGACAAACGTTTTGAATCCTAGCACGAAACAAAGCATCAGCGCATTGTTTTCCCTCTCACCGCCGTACCAATTTGGCGCCGCCGCTTACGTTAATTGCTGCTAACACCGATTACAACCATAAAAAATGGCAAACTAGGCTGCGGTCCCCACTCCCAAATCACTGCTTTCATGTATGTGTACAATAATACGTCTTATTATTGACGTGTCCAAAAAACTGGGCTGCAAAATGGGTGATAGACGCGGCCTTTTTTTTCTGGCGTCTGTACATAACTTGCCTGGAAAAGCTTATAGGGACTACGCACCTTGCAGGAGCCGTATAGGAAAACCTCACGACACAGCAGCAGCCATTTCACACTTTCTGGCTTGTGTGTTTGTTCTAAACTCTCCACATTCACTCACCCTAGATTCGAAATACTTTACGACGTTTTAAACTATCTCCCGAACTTAACTGTTTTACCGCGCTTCCCTAACGAAGCCGAATTCGACGCTGGCGCCATGTCTGGGCTCGATTGAACTCGCTGTCGGCAAGGTGCACCTATCGTACTGGCAAACATGGGCGATATTCGACGAACGCCGAGTCATTCTTTCAGTGGCCGGACTCTACACAGTTCATCCTTAGATTATTGTATAACAGACGAGCAGAATTTGGAGGAAAGGGACACAGAGGCCGTGAACCGTAGTATAGCAAGAACAAATATACCGTTAACGTAATGAGAGGCGATTTGAGACATCAGTACATATGGGGGACTGTATCACCCTCTTCCCTTTAACCCTAAGAGTACTATCGGCCGAATATTCGGCACTCGCGATCGCGTGGCTACAGCACTAAGAGCCGAAGCATCGGCCTCAAACTTTAAACGCGTCTAAAATAAAACGTGTTGGAGCTAGCCAATCATGTAAGAGCTTGTTAGAGAGCTTGGAATGTCCTTTTTCCATTCCCGCCTTCCGATTGGTTCTCAGACGTAGACATCGTCTCTGGCAGCCAATCACAGCGGACCTTGCATCACGCGTTGGGATGCTTGCTTGCTTCGCGATTTCCAAAATGGCGGACGCCAGCTGCGGTTCGACTCAGCCTTCTAACTCAACGTTTTCCGATTTATTTGGCGATTCGGAAGATGAATCCATTGATTTTGAAGGATTCGAAAGAAGAAATAATGTTGAAGATTTAATTTTATCGTCGGATGACGATTTTAGTAGTGAGGAATCCATTGAATCCGGGGCCGACAGTGAAGAAAGTGCGAGCGAAAGTGACGCTGACGATCGTCCGACACGCAATAGGCCTAAACCCGATAAGTAGGAGACTGTTGATAACGAAACTGAAGCCAAACGATCCAAAGATCATAAATTTACGTCGATTCCTGGACCCGAAAATGTTCCAAGACGATGTGTAAAACCTTTGGATTTCTTTTTGCTTTTTTTTACTGTGGATTTGATGGACATGATTTGTGTTGAATCCAACAGGTACTGTGATCAACTGCATTCGGCTTACGAAAATCTATTGGCAGCCGATCCCAGTAAGTGATCAAAAACATTTGAACGTTTGTATGCATGGTTTACAAATACCGGAAAAATGTCAGTGAAGCGATTGCGAGTGCTTTTAGGCCTTTTACTCAATACATGCCTAGTGTGGAAACCCCGCTTGTCCGATTATTGGAATTAAGTCGATTTTTTACAAAGAACGCCAGGATTTTCCGATGTAATAGCAAGGGATAAATTCCTCTTTTTATTTCGATGTTTTCATTTCACCGACAATTCTGTTGCTCCTGCACGTGGGGATCCTAATTTTGACAGGCTTTATAAAATTAGGCCTATTCTCGATCACGCAAATGTCGTATCCATGAAATATTTTGTACCCAAGAGTTTTTTGAGTATTGATGAGAGTCTGGTAGGCCTAAAAAATAGGACCAATCTCATACAATACATGCCAAACAAAAAACATCACAGGTGGGGCATAAAATTGTGGGTTTTGTGTGAGAGTGCTTCTGGTTACATTTGCACCCTACGAATTTATGCAGGGAAATGTAGTGACATTGTCACTAGTGCTTTTGGACAAAGTTACGATGTGGTGTTTGATTTGATGAACAGTTTTATGAACAAGGGATACATTCTTGTTGTCGATAACTTCTATACGTCTGTACAACTAGCTAAAGATTTGTTTATAAAATCCACGTACTTGATTGGTACTCTGAGACGTAACAGAAAAAATATTCCCGAAGACATATTGAAAGCTAAACTCCAACCAGAGACCTTTTTACATCAGCGTTCTAATAAAATGTTGTGTTCAGCATTTCGTGAAAAAAAAATCGCAGAAAAAAACAGTGCTGCTGCTGTCTACATACAACATTGCAACGGGTGTAGGAGTAACTCGGCGTGGAAAAAACATTACGGTTCCAGAAACCGTCGATACGTACAACAGAAACATGGGCGGTGTTGACTTGGCCGACCAAAAAATCTACACTTACGAAGATGAAAGACGGTCGTACAAATGGTACAGAAAGGTGTTTTTCAACATTTTGCAACGCCTTCTGTCAAATTCATACATTGTGTACTGCTGCACACTTGAAAAAAGAATGGAAATGAATGCAAATGACCCTGGTTTTGATGCGAAAGAGTACAAACCTCTATCAAGAGAAAAGTATATGAAAAGCATTATTGCTGGCTTGATTGCTGGGCATACTGAACGTGAGGCACAGTATCAAGAAAGAACACATGCAGAGTGTAAATTGGAGAAACTACCAAAGACAGAAAAAAGGCAAAAAGAGATGAACTGTGTTGTTTGTTCCAGTTTGAATGCAAAAAAGCGTAAACGTTCTTCATATTTTTGCAAACCATGCAATGTAGGCACATGTGTAGTATGTTTTGAGGCCACAAAAGAAAAAAAAATGCTTCCTATGCCTATACATAGGCGTAGGCCTAAGCTAGCTGGGTTAGTAAGTGTAGGCTACTTGTGCTTGAGTTGGCTTACCTGCAATGCCTTAATTTTTTTTTGTATACAGCAGCGTACATTTTATTTTTTTTCTTCAAAACTACTAGTTTTTAATTTTTGTGCTTTTGAACCTGGGTAGGTGAAAGTATGTGCTATGTTTTTGTAAATAAATAATGCTATGTCACTGCAGGAAAATCGTGTCAAAAGTAAATTTTCTACCATAAAATTATTTCATAACAATGCTAATGACAACTTCAAGAATTTATTTACACATAATAATAACAACTTGGGTGCTTTTTATTAGCATAGAAATGTAGCCTGATTCATTAGCTTCAAAAGCATGTAAAGAACATTTTCCTAGCTCGTCTAGTTAATTTTTTATTGACTTTCAACTAAAGCTATGCGCGACCAAAAAAAAAAATGCTGCAAAACCTTAGTCTTGAGGGAGCATGATCTACATTTTAGCTCTAGTGCTCTTAGGGTTAATGTCTCACTTGAGGTTAGCCTTTTAGGCTAGTACAGACAAAGTACAGACACTGAAGACCGAACATGGCTATATGGAGCAATAAAGTTAATAAAACTGTACCAATAGATCAATGGCATAGGAATTACGTGAATACTGCTTTGTAAATGCAATAGGTAGATGTTGGGCGAATTGGCGTGGATTTACTTATAGCTTCCACTTCTTATAGGTAGTAACATGGATTTGGAATGCATACAACTTACATTCATGGCGGCTCCCATTCCCTGCGGACGTCCGGGGTTACGGGGAGGAATTTGCAATTCACTGGATATGGTTACCAAACTGCATAATCCGTGCAAGTCGTGCCAACGAGGTCGGTTGGATGCTTAGTGTCCTCCAGTTTGCCCAAAATCGGTACAGAGGTATGGAAAACTAAAGCTCAGACATGAGCGGAAAAATATCGGCCTAAGCCTAGGAGAGTAAACAAGGGAGAGTGAAAAAACAAAAGAGAAAATACAAAGACATGACAACAAAACACTTGACCCATAACAATGGTTGTCGTGCACACACTAATACCCGCAACAAGCGTCTAAGTCTAAAACAATTGTGTTAAAAACTTGTCAGGGCTAAAACAAGGTGTTGGATTATCGGGAGCCCGATTGTTTAAGGAAAACGACTGCAATAATACAGGAGAAGAGCGACCGCTCCAACATTTCCCACTCGAGACCTGAGAAGGTTTTATCCATTACAGTATTCAAGCCCTTGCCCTTATATCTCACAAGATATACGATAAAAATGGGCGAAAGAACAGTTCTACAACAATACGGTAAGTAATAAGGTAGAATAACACATTAATCACATGAAAAAAAGGCTGGCCGTGTCCCCCCTCGTGCACACGAAAAGGGGCAAATTCACACGGGTAGCAGAGCGTTGGTATCGAACGCGGAGCTCATATGGGGACGTGACCATATAAACAACAAGCTTCTGACAAGAGCAAAAAAGGAACAACATCATAGCATCTAACTAGAGCTAAATAACATAATGTACAACAAAAGGAGGAAAGGAGAGCGAAGGTTTTCTTGTTAAAAGGCGCCAGTCGTAACGCAGTGTTAAAGGGTATGTAACGCAATTATAGGTAGATTAGTAAGGTTAAACCTGTAGATATAAAACACATGATAATTCAAACACTTGGAACAGGTAGAAGTGAGAGGTGGCTAAAATCCTTGTGTAGGCGCACAATACCCACCGGCTTGGTAAGGATATCAGGGACCAGATCATCACTGGGCGTATACACGAGCTTCAAAGTCCCCTTATGGACATGATCACGGAGGAAACACAGGCGCCAAACGTAATGTTTGGATCGTGCTCCCAGATCCAATTTGTCCACGAGGGCGATGAGGGACTGACTGTCAGTACATATAGCCAAGGGCGCTCAGGGGGCATTAACCTCTCCTAATAATTCTGTTAAGAGGTCGAACGGCCATAATAATTCCCAGGCGCAATCGGTCACAGCCACAAGTTCCGCCTCCATACTACTGAGGCAGGTTACAGTCTTGTTTCTTGGCCTTCCAGAATACAACATTGTTGAAAACATTGACGAGGTAACCAGAGAAACCCTTACCGTCAAAGGTAGTACTCCAAGAGGCATCTGAAGATCCAACGAGGCCAGGGGCTCGTCCCCACGGGTAAACCATCCGATACGATCGTGTATGCTTGAGGTACTTCACTACCCTCTTCGCAGCCTCCAAATGCATAGCCCTGGGGGCATGAGAGAATCTAAATAGGGAGGAGACAGGGAAAGCTACATCGGGTCGTGAACCCTGGGCAACATATTGCAGAGAGCCAATGATCGCTTGATACACAATGTCCGTGGCAGGAGAGTCCTCAAAATCATCCAAGCGTTGCGAGAGGATGGAAGAGGAATATATAGGCTTGGCATCTTGGAGATGAAGAGTATCAACCACACGGTCTATATATATATTTATTTATTTATTTATTTATTAAGTAATTGCAGCACCCAAAAGGGTAAAAAGCAATATCAATATAACCAAACTATATACAAAAATACAAAACAACGGCAACATAAAAAACAGTTAAAACGAATGACCGCACACTAATGGTTTACGAACAGATCTAAAAAAAGATGCAAATGACGATACGCTACTCGAGTTTACAGCGTCACAAGCCAAACTATTCCACTCGTCAATTGTCCTGGGGAAAAAAGAACCAGCAAAGACATTTTTGTTACACTGATAACGTTTCACTTTCTTTGAATTGTCATGTCTACCAATAAACTCAGGTGTTTTACAAAATTCTTCCGGATTTAGGAGGGTGCGCCTATGCAGAATACGGAAAAAAAGGACCAACCTGTGATGACTCCGTCTGCCTGCAAACGACTGCCATTTCAAACTGTTGCAGATACCAGTGACGCAGTCTCCTTTACTGTAATTGCCACTAACCAGCCTAGCAGCCCTGCACAGGACCCTTTCCAAACAATCCGACATATTCTTGGTGTAAGGATCCCACACAGCACTGCCATAATCTAACTTAGATCTTGTTACAGCATTGAGAACTACCTCACGGACCCTAGGGCTAGCATCCCTCAAAACCCTGCGAAAAAATCTAATATTTCCATTTGCCTTAGCTCATACAGTTTGAATGTGATCAGACCACGTTAACTTGTTGTTTATAATGACTCCCAAACATGACATGCTAGTCACTTCCTGTATAAGATTTTCATTTAACATGTAAACAGGCTGGACCTTGTTTTTCCTGTGAGTAATATGCAGGAATTTACACTTAAGGAAGTTTAAGTTCATTTGCCATGTACCACACCAATTGCTTAGTTTAGTTAAGTCAAGTTGTAACATTTGCGTATCCGCTTCGTCCCTAATGATTTGATAAATATACTTGTCATTAGCGAACAGCTTATGCTTTGAAGAGAGCACATCCATCAAATCATTTATATACAATAAGAATAGCAAGGGCCCACACACAGACCCCTGAGGTACACCTGATGTAACGCACACTGTATCAGATTTGCTGCCATCAATCCTAACATATTGTAGCCTATTTTTTAAAAAGCATTTAAACCAGCAAACAATTTCTTGTGAAATACCATAGGCTTCCAATTTTTTAAGGAGCAAATCGTGCGGGACAGTGTCTAAAGGTTTTGCCAAGTCCAGCGAAACAACATCAACGGAATAGCCCTTGTCCAGTCCAGCCGCAATGTCGTGAACCATAGAAATTAACATTAATTCACATGATGCCCCCTTCCTAAAACCAAACTGTTCTTGAGACAAAAGCCCCTCACTGTCCAAAAACTTCACCATCTGACTAATAATAATATGCTCTAACATTTTGGAACAAATCGATGTCAAAGCAACAGGCCTATAGTTGTTCACTTTGTTACGTTTTCCAGCCTTGAATAATGGGACCACAGCGGACATCAACCAATCATCTGGTATCTGACCCAGCCTAAGTGACTTTTCAAAAATATACATCAGAAACAGTGTACTAATGTCAACAGTGTTTTTAAGGACACATGCCACAATGTCATCAGGGCCAGATGCTTTGCCCTCTTTTTGCAAGCCAATCAAATGACTTACCCCAGCAGGAGTAATAACAATGTTTTCCATTTTATTTTCAGTTCGCTGAGGCAATTGTGGAGTGACACCAGACTGTAAGGGCTGAGTAAACACAGATTTAGAATGATTATTAAACATATCGGCTTTAGCTTTGCTGCCGGTTACATTTTTCCCATGCATGGACAAGGAAGGGACACCACACACTTTCGGGTTAATACTTTTGATATATGACCAAAAACGTTTAGGGTTTAGAGCAATGTCTCCTCCAAGTTTATCCATGAAACTTTGTTTGTTTGCGCGTACTTGAAATTTGATTTCACTCCTTAAGACTTTCAATTCCTCAGCAACAGCAGCCACGGGAGAAGTTTTAGCCAATTTACGCAACTTTCTTGCTTTCCTAATTTTTCGTTTTAAATCCCTGTCCATCCACGGTTTATCGTTTCTTGAAGAAATTACACAAGTAGGCGTGAATTGTTCAACTGCACCAATAAGCCTATTTTTTAAAAATTCCCAGCTGTCATTCACAGAGAGTGTATCAGCAGAAGAAATAAATTCGGTATAGCTGCTTTCCAGTACCTTATTTACCTGGTTCCAGTCCGTCTTTTTATAAAGTAATCTTTTAAATGGGTTTCTGAATTTTATGTACACCGATATCAGGTAACGAAAAAATAACAGTCTTGTGGTCGGAGATGCCTTCTTCAACCTCGACATACATGTCGCCTTATAACGAAGTAAAAATTAAATACAAGCAATTTACACCACGAGTTGGTTTGTCCACCACCTGTTCCAATCCATAGTCATCTATTAACATCTGCAGACTCTGTGGTTTAATGTCACACGCCGATTCTCTCCAGTTTTGATCCTGCCACTTCAGATCGGGAAGATTAAAATCACCCCCAATCACAGCGTTTTTTGCCTTTGCCGGAATAATGTTTCTTGCCTGCAAACAGATATTGCCTACAGTAGCCTCATCATATACTAACTGGGCTGTAAACACAACCAAGTATGAGAGATTCATCTTTACCCACAACTACATTGCACCAGCACGACTCGACTAAATCAATTCCTTCAATCTCCCACGATTCAAATGTACTTTTAACAGCAATAAGAACACCACCAGCTCTTTCCTGCCGATCTTTCCTATACACGACATAATTAGAGGGCAACCAACGATAAACATTATCTTCAACGTCCAACCAAGTTTCCATACTAAGAATGATATCCGGATCGCGAACGCCAATCAGTTCATCCAGCTCATCCAGCTCATACTTTTATTTCTCAAGCTGCGAAAGTTGATAAGAATGAGGCTCAAACGTTCGAACTCCCCTCGTGATCCTCTCGCGTACTTCTCTTTCTGATGACAATTTTGTTGTTGCGAATTATCAAATCTTTCTCCCCTTTGTCCCTCCTCTCTTGCATCTGTCGTACTAAGTTCTTCTCTCTCTTCTTTGGATCTGTCTGGGGAAATCGCCACTTGCTTGGTACATTCAGGAAAAAACCATGCCTTTACACTTGAACGATTTTGCTAGAATGATTGCTTGAATGATTGCTTGAATGATTTTGCTAGAATGATTTTGTTAGATATTTACATTGGCACAAGGAGATCCCAAGTTCATTGGCCTCCAGGTGGTATCCAAGATATAGGACGTTGAACGTCTGGATGAAGGTGAATGATTGGTTTATTAGTGCGGCTATCTCATCCATGAGGGAGTCATTCCCAACCGACATACAATCATCAACATGGGCAGATAGGGCGACGAACTGTTCGTCTCTTTTCAGGAAGAACACGCATGGATCACTTGCGAGTTGTTGGAGCTCGCACCGCAATAAGATCTCTCGGAGATGCAAGAACCAACACCGGCCGGAAGAAGGAAAACCATAGAGGGCTTTTAATAGGTGGCAAACAACGTCACCAGGAAAGTGAGGACAACCAGCAGGCGGGGATAGGTAAGCCTCCACGTCGATTTTAGACCGGATGTACGCAGAGGCTACATCATAAGTCCTTATGGGATACGATCTGGACGCGGCGAGACTCAACAATATCTTTAGGGACTGGAACTTGACCACGGGTGAGTCGCTGTGGAGGAAGTCGATACCCGGTCGTTGATTACAACCGCATGCCACCAATCTGGCCTTGTACTTGTGTAAAGATCCATCAGAATTATATTTCTTCGTGAAGACCCATTTGGAGCGTACAATTCTCTTTCCTGGGGGACGTGGAACAAACTCCCAGACAGCCAGATAATCCAGCATCTGTAATTCGGCTTGAACGGCTTTCTTCCACTCTGGGGCATCATCACGTTCCATAGCTTGTTTGAACGTAGTCGGATTATCGTCAGGACGAGTGGTCACTCCACCGCAGAATACCAATGTTTCATACGGACTGTACGAGAATTCCACATTATCCAAGCGACATGACACATCCTCGTTATCCAACTCATCACCAGTGCTTTCATCTTGCCTTTGGGAAAGCTGAAGAGGAGGGTTGTCAGAAGGGTCAACTCGATCATCTGTTCCAACAGGAGGATCAAGGTTTAACGCCGGTTTACGTTTATACTTCTTGCCGGAGGGGCGTATCGGTGATCGTCGCTGAGAGAGGGCTGTAACCCTGCATATCCCGAGAGAGCTTGCCACACAAGGTATTGCATCGCGAGGAACTTGAACAGCCTTGGTCTCAAATAGATTCCCCTTTTCGGCAAATAACAGGCATAGGGAGTTAGGCGGTCGGTTAGAGCGAACGTAAATTCCCCCTCGTCGGGTGTTACAGTTGTAACCACACCGCATGAGCATGCCCAACGAGATAAGGTTGGTTCGCGCATTGGGTACCAAAATGACGTCGCGCAATAATACAGAGTTTTTATAACAAGTTCCTTCAGAGTTGGTTCCAACAATCCGAATATCTCCCACAGCATATCCTACAGTGAAACACCCACTGGTGGTGGCCAGTTCGACCCTGATCTTATGACAGGACTGAAGGCATACAGGACGGTCTACCTTATTCAAAATGGTGGCCGTCACTCCACTGTCTAGTCGGTACAGTGCAGGGGCAATCTGTCCGGGTGTGGCATTACCGTCATTAAGACTAAGGCCGTAAGCTGTCACGGTCTTCATAACTAGGTGAAATAATATCCTTATCTACACACATGCGATCTAGGGTACCAGCTCTCCCGCGCGCATGGATAAAAGGAGATAATGGGGGGAAAGATTGGGAAATATCGGAAAAGGGTGTCTTAAGGAAGATCGAGCAGAAATTAAAACTGATACGGAAATTGTTATGCAAGCAAAACCAAGCATAAATCATCAAAAGGGGATCACAACTCACGCGACAGTACGAGGGGTAAACCCCAAAACCCATACAAGTAAGAGGGACGTGCCACGAGACAGAGGACAAAGCCTAACAGATACGTAATGTAGATTTTTTTCCTTGACTAATCATAAAATCATCATTCACCAAGAAAGAACTCATTAAATAACACTGGAAGAGAAAGGTGATTAAGGCACTTACATGTCACAACTGAAATAATCATTCTATAAAGTGAGGAAAACCAATATGTACGTATTTGAATGCTGCAGGGGAAAAACGCAAATGTGGCGTACTAGTGTATTTCTTGATAATAAAAATTCAAAGTTGTCATACGGTAATGAAAATTAAAATCTATGCATACATTTATGAAACAAGAAGTTTGATATGATTTATCAGGTTTGTAAGCGTAAGATACCTGTTTGCAAAATTTTCGTGTTCAGGTTAGGGCTTAATGAAAACACAATATGGTAAAACAAGTTGTGGGTTTAAGCTGAACATATTAAGTCAGGGTCCATATAAATACTTGAATGTGCACCGATTTTGCACTTAAATAGTGGCGAATAAGGACAATTATCTAGGCTCTTACATGATATGTGGTGAACGCTAAATGTGTACACAACCTCGGCAGGGTAATACAAAATATCACTCAGTTCAATCACACTCAACACAATCAATACCATAAATACATGTAAAACACAAGGTAATAACAGGTAAAAGATATCAACTTGCCCTGATAGGACACAAGTATCAACTGATTGAGAGCATGAAAAGACACTTAATCTCCAATAAACAGTAGAAAAAGTTGTATACACTCCCACAATGTATACTTAATCACAAGCACATCGAGTATACACATGCTATAAAAGCGCTCAAAAGGTAGATAGTTTAGATTAGGTTAGGGGTACTTAATCTAAGAAGACGTATGCGAAACTATTTTCGTTTAGACAGTACAAGCGCAATTCTTGCTTGAAAATGTGGCAGTCCGTGCAAATTCGCTACAGCGGGAGTTCGTTGTATTTTCGTAGTATTTTTGCCATTGGTAGATACGTTCATACTTTGACTACAGGACACAGTTGTAGGGTTGTAAAACGGAACTGATTCTCATACGAAAAATAAGTTAATTAAATGACACTTGCTAATACTAAAATGGCAGTAATACTTCAATGTGGGGGCGGTTCGGCAACGAATTGTTCCTACAAAATGATGACGCAACACCGTAGAACCGTAACATGCTGCGAAAAAGCTCCAACTCTTGCTACCGAAATGTGTAGCAAACCTTAACTGTGCTACCAAAAGTGTGATACGGGAATGTTACCAAAAGTGTGATATTTGGCGATTTGGTTATGATGTCATAAACCATAGCTGACTACTACACAGTTCATCCGTAGATTATTGTATAACAGACGAGCAGAATTTGGGGGAAAGTGACATAGAGGCCGTGAACCGTAGTATAGCAAGAACAAATAAACCGTGAACGTACTGAGAGGCGATTTGAGACATCAGTACGTATGGAGACTGTATCACCCTCTTCCCTTTAATGTCTCACTCGAGGTTAGCCTTTTAGGCTAGTACAGACAAAGTATATTTTACACTGAAGACCGAACATGGCTATACGGAGCAATAAAGTTAATAAAACTGTACCAATAGGATCAATGGCATAGGAATTACGTGAATACTGCTTTGTAAATGCAATAGGTAGATGTTGGGCGATTTGGCGTGGATTTACTTATAGCTTCCAATTCTTATAGGTAGTAACATGGATTTGGAATGCATACAACTTACATTCATGGCGGCTCCCATTCCCTGCAGACGTCCAGGGTTACGGTGAGGAATTTACAATTCACTGGATAAGGTTACCAAACTGTGTAATCCGTGCAAGTCGTGCCAACGAGGTCGGTAGGATGCTTAGTGTCCACCAGTTTGCCCAAAATCGGTACAGAGGTATGGAAAACTAAAGCTCAGACATGAGCGGAAAAATATCGGCCTAAGCCTAGGAGAGTAAACAAGGGAGAGTGAAAAAAACAAAAGAGAAAATACAAAGACATGACAACAAAACACTTGACCCATAACAATGGTTGTCGTGCACACACTAATACCCGCAACAAGCGTCTAAGTCTAAAACAATGATGTTAAAAACTTATCATGGCTAAAACAAGGTGTTGGATTATCGGGAGCCCGATTGTTTAAGGAAAATGGCTGCAATAAGGAAGGAGAAGGGCGACCGCTCCAACAGAAACAACAGTAATATTTTCAACATGACAAAGACAAATACCATTTAAAATAATAAGGCACGCAATCAAAACATAATAATCATATTAACATTCACAGAAACCATAACATAATACATTACGAAAAAAATTTTGACGTAAATTAAAATGATCAATAGAAACAAATGATACCACAGAAACTGCAAGAAAAAAAATAAAATATTGGGTTACCAAACAGAAATTGAAATTAAACCAATAAGACATGGAAATCATAAAATCAAAACAAATACACACATTTATGCTGTAACCGAAAATTAACGTAGAAATTTAAATTATCGAAAGGTATATGCTTAAACAGAAAAATTAGTAGAACCGAAATGAATTTGGAAAATTTGAATGTACTAAAATTTGGAGTCATTACAGTAAAACGGTTACCAACATGACAAAACAATATTAAAACATGGTTACAAAACATAAATTCCAAATACTATGTACACATCATAAATCCAGGGTTACTGGTAAAGAAGAGAAAAAATAAATAAAATAATATTGTAATTATTTACAAATATTTACAACCCTGATGTTGCGTTCAGTGCAGTCGAATTTAAATTCGATGACACCGCTTTCTTTGCGGGCAGTCGACGGGCAACGACGGGGGCTATCGTCACCACTGTCATCGTCTTGGTTATCTTAAATGAAACATTGAATAACACAGATTAATTTTCTATTCATAAAATTATGAATACATGTGAAATTGACATGTACCTAGTTCATTGTAAACAAAATTTTGCATATAGTGATACATGACGTTACCTTAACTTCACTCACGTTCGTAAGAACAATATGGAGGGAAATCACTGTAACATGTAGACGGGAAGACGATGTTCAAGCTGATAACACGATAGCTGGAACGGATCTCTTTTCCCGACATAACAGTATTATAAAAATGCATGGCATTTTAGCGTGAGTAAATCCCCCCCCCCCCATCCCCGATCAACGTAAAATTTAGGAAATTGAACGGAAAAATATCCTATTGCATTAAGCTATCTTTATAATAACCATCAGAGTTCTCACGCACACCGGAAATAAATTTCCTACGCGCAGAGAGCCTTAGCATTCAGCGCACAGTAGCCGCTAATAGCTTATCAAACTTAACTTTGCCAAATTTTCGCTCATAAAACTGGTAGTTGCAGGTCATAGCAGCATGAAATACCACAATATTGGACCATTTGATCATTATACATAAATCAATTAAGGCTAAAGAGTATTTTATACTCCCCCCCCCGATTTTAAAATTGAAAATAATTTACTAACACGCTACTTCAAATTAAAAAGGATAATTATTCTTGAAAACAGAAAGGGTGCCACGTAATTACAATTAACCGACTAAAAGAAGTCCAGTTTCAATAAAATTATTGTGGACTTTCTTACTCAGTCATAAAGCATAAATAAAATAAATAAAATATCAGTCCATGGCAAGGATTCCCTTTCAGAAATGCAAGAAAAAATACTTTGAGCAAATTGTACGAAATTGTACTATAACACTAAAATTTTACATCCATAAGGATATGAATCATAAAATTGAATTAATGATTGTGTCAAACAATATTGCATTTCACATCGATAAAGGAATGGATTATGAAACGTAATATTGCAGGTACACTGATTTAAACCAATTCGTACAAATTCATCTTTCACTGTTCAAAATTAAGGAAAATAAGTTGTTAGTAAAACAACGTATCAATAAATCAGATATTTATTTTATACCATTCCAGGTAAATGTAACTTACCTATGTGGCTAGAGTAAAAAGACAATACTAGTCAAATTGAAAATAACCAATTTTCACTTCAAAGTAACTTGATTTTCCTTTTGTGAACCATTAATTTAAATTCACCATTCAGAATTTTTTGTCAAATATGGCGTACTGGTTCCTAGCTTACAAAACAAATAGTATGATTTCAGATGCATATATCTGCATTAGATTTTACTTTACTATTGTTCATAAACAATAATTTATTAAACTTTAAATAGCATACGATTGCGTAAAATTTAAATTGGTTAAGAAGGGAAATGTTTTGCATAAACAAATTTAAAATTAACATTTCTGTTACCAAATGATTAACGTAACATTTCATAAGTTTTAAAAGCATGAATTTTGAATAGAAAGGCAGATATAAATATCATGAAAAAATTATTTAAAAAATAATAAGAAATTTTCTTACCATATCGTCCATTATGACAGACGGGACAACTGTCCCGGCAGGCCACAGGCTGTAAACACTGTTGTGTTCCACTGCCTAATGCTCCCTCGTTGACTGTGTTTAGGGAGGCGGGGTTGTCTTCCAAAGGGGCACCCGGGTCCTGGACATGGAGGATGGGGATGAGGTCCGGTAGGGGAGGCAACTCCCCCAACAGGCAGTCCGGAAACAGGTCCTCCAGGTCGGCAGGCAAATCGTCGTTCGGCGAGGAACCATCTTGTTGCCGGGCGGCCTCTTTGAATTGGGCTAGGGCCCTGTGAAGATTTTGCTGGAGAAAAAACGTATTCTCCACATTCACGGCCCTCCAAAAATAGGCAGAAAAATGTTCATCTCACACAGGGAAAGGCGGAAAGGTCACGTACCGACAATGGAGACAATTAGTCGCCGTTATAGGGCTACACCCTAATTAGTGGGAGCTCAAACAGAGTTGTTGACCCCTGGTGGATTCTTCGGATGGGGCACCATCAACGAGAACATTTTGCCCCGGATGCTCCAGAATTATCTCCATGAAGAAGAGCCGGAGCACATAGTCTAACGGCTCTTCGTTAGGCAGCATCGGTGAGTAGGGAGTCTCCCCTACGGGCCGATGGGGACATTCATCAAAGAATGATGGCAATTTTTTGCAATATTGATAGTGGTCTAGGCACGCAGCAAAAAGGAGCAAATTAATAGATAAGGGCCGAAAAAAGTCTTTGCGTTTGTTGTTCCCCGGGCCTGGCGCAAACTTTTAAACTGAGGTTGCTTTCCCCAGACCCATAAACTCATTATTGGGGTGCCCTGAAAAGACCTTTATAATCTATTTTTTTTATACTAGTGATAATATGGAGGGTTTCCTTTTTCTTTAACCATCACTGAGTAGGAGCAAGACCGCCTGCCAGGTGGGGTGGGTTAATTTTTCTTCTTCCTTCCCCCTCCCCTGCCCCGCCTTACAACCAGTGGTGTACAGATAAACGAAATAATGTTGGAGGTATGGTTAGCAAACGAAGGGTCAGAGGGAGAACAGTAAATTTCCAAACAACAATCCGTAAGATATCTTTAGATCTTTAACTCCTCCATAAAGTGTCGAGCATGAAGGTGATGGATTTTGTCTCCTACCCTGCCTGCCGACGTTGCCTTATACGAATTTTAGTTGGTAAGTAAACCTACAGGAAAGGTGTTTTTTGGTTCCATTTTACAGATTGTTGGTTTTCCTGAGTAACAGTTTTGCTACCTGCAGTCAAACCTATTTCTGTAGATCCGATTTCTGTGTGCCCATTTTGCTCCCCCTTCCCCCCTCCCCACACACACGTCCATTACTCCTAGTCGTGCAATGGTAAACCATATTAGTGTTGGGCTTGGGCAATGGTTAGCAAACGAAAAGTTAGAAGAGGCTGGTACAACTACCAAACAATAATCCCTAAAAATTTTTCGATTTCTAACTTCTACACAGAGCGTTGAACATGAAGCTGACAGATGTTAGCTCCCATTCCGCTAGTCATAAAGTAATAAGCTTACAGGGTTTTTAGTTCAGTTTTACTGACCGTTGCTTTCCTTGAGTAACAGTTTTGCTACATGAAGTCAAATCTATTTCCAACGAGAACACGTGGAGAACTGTGAGTAGTTCGTATAATAGTAGATGCTGCAGCGATTCTGAAAACTTAAATAAATAAGAAAAAAACCGTATGAGTCTGTCATTTACAATTACTTGATACATGTGCAGAGCCAGCCACCAGAGCTGTAGTTAGCAGTGACTTCATCCTGCAGGCACGGACAATAGCAGCAATCTAGCACCTCTTCTCGAAAGGCAGTAGTGACGACCGAATAAACTATCTGGACGGATGGGGGGGAGGGCAACGTCTGACACCATTTCGACTTGGGTGGGCTACTTTATTAGTATTTATCCTGAGTAAACCATTAACCAGAAGCAATACGATTGCCATATCAATAAAATGGAACCCAAGAGCACCTGTAAGAAACAACCTGTAAGCTTACTTTCCAACTTAAATTCGTACAATTCAAACGTTGTAATGTCGGCTTGCCGAAAAACGATTGGAGAGGATACACGACCTCCAAAGATCAAAAAACCCGTGGAACATTTTTTTTCTCTCGGCGACTCGGCCGGGGAAAAACCCCCAAATTCAAACGCCTGTATCTCCCAAGAAAATGGACCAATCCGTCTCATCTAAACAGCTCTTAATAGCCGCAAACTTTATCTGTTTCCCCCCGCAAACAGAGTACGAAAATTCCATCTAGAAGTCATTCTACAACATTTAGAAAAACGCACGAAACCGAAGCCGTAAAATCGCCGTAGCGCACGAAGCGCCATTTTCGCCACTTGTAAAAATTTGTATTTACTTTTTATTTTCACTTAGGCATAAAGCCGAAAACATTAGTTTAGTGTTTTAGAGGAGGAGCTTCCTCTGCGAAGGTACTTAACCTCCTACTTAATTGTACAGAATACTTTGTGAGTGTGATATTTTTTATTATGTTGAACAGCTGCAACCTTTATGAAAAATTTCCACAGCGATCGTCGACTGTCCTTTAACTTTGATGTTATTTATTTTACTCAAACTTAAATGCGTTATAGCATTCTCTAAGCTAATATATTGATTCCTTTTATGCTTTATTCATAATAATCTTTTGCCCCCAAAACGCTACCATTAGTCCAACATATACAGACATCGGCAATCACCGGACACGAATTTTTGTGTATATATGTTTTGTTCTAAATCTCTGCAAATCATGACTGACCCATCCGAATGTTGCTACTAGCTTGCTCTACTATTAAAAACCAAAAGATATTTATAAAAGATCTGTTTTCATACAATCCGAAAGTCAAACTGTGCTTAAAAACTTCGAATCCTCAACCCCCCCCCCCCCCAGCCAAAACTAGTTGTGGTGTCTAACACTGCTGTTTTCAGTTAAAGCTTATAAAATTTAATAGTAATGCTCTCTGCATTACCCAAAGCCAAGTATTAAGCTTTAACAAGAGCCTATTCACGTTGCAAACATGTAAATATTCAATCCATAGCCAATAATACAAAGTAAAGGCCTATTTCCCAATGTTCAATTGAGTAAAACTCAAAACAGGCCTGTCTTTTCCGTCTTACATGTCCCTTCTCCTTCAAACCTCTGCACCAAAACCCTTTGCCATACCGACTTCTCCTCCCACTTTCCATTGTTCTCCAGGCCCTCAGCCAATCAGACCCCCGCAGCTACCCTCGACGTCCGCGCTTTCCCCCCTCTCCAGCATAAAAACCCCCAGCTCAAAGCATCCACAGCACAGCTCACAGATCTCTCAAGCTAGACGGGTCACGCCGGTCGGGTGGGGAGATGTCACGTCCTGGATTGCCATGCCGGGCAAAATGGTAGTGTTTGTAAGTAAACTAGTTTAACTTTAGAAGTTTATCTTTAGGACCCCCCAATTCTAAATTTATAGTCTAAATTAAATTAACCTCTAGCTTGGAGTCTTTATGGTTGGTAAGCCTTATCGGCATTGCTGGTCTTTACCACCATAATGTTAGAGGGGGGGGCTGTAACTAAGAATTCAGTTGCTTACACAACTTGGTCATTAGCGCCAACCTCAGTCACAGTGCAGTGGTCCGGGTTGCCACTGCACCACACATTACAGAGATTACACATTACCATAATGTTAGAGTAGGCATCTCTTTCTAAAAAGCCAGTTTCTTACTTCGTTCATTTTGTAAATGTAAACAAAGGGACGGTTTGATCCTCGCGAGGAAAAATAACTGTGGGACGACTTGAAAACTACAGTTGTCAAATATAGTTGTAACTTAGCCGACGCGGTTCAGCTTGCTGGGTATTCCTCGATAGGAACCCAAGATAAAAATGCTTTTTCTTGTCTAAATTAAGTGTTTAAGAACAAACATCGTTGTTCTTGTATCCAAGTGAATTTCTACTGTAAATTCTTGATTTATTTGTTTTTGCCAAACTTGTCAAAAGCTGAACTAGTGAACTAAATGTAAAAGTGTTATTTTTTCATTCTGATGTTTTAAAATAAAAACCAAGAGTTTTTAAACCTCAGGTTTGTTCCCTAGTAAGATTAATTGTTTCTAGTGTAAATTATTATGTAGCCCATTTTAGCTTTATACTTCGTTTAAGCAATTAAATTAATCCACCGTTGGTGGCAGTGTATTACCGGAAGCATTAAGGTTAGGCCTAGAATAGGACACCGACGCTCCATCCCCCAAGCCGGGACTGTAGCCCATGCTGTGTTTATTATCGTAAAAAGTCGTAATAACCATGTAACCTGATGCAAAGAAGTACTCGTCAACCAAGGATGTCGGGGGCGCTACAAGCACCTCAGCCGTCGTAGCGTCCGCCGCTACAACTTGGTGGCAGTGGTGGGATCAACAGGTGCTGTTCCCGACAAGCGTTTCCCCCCTGCCATACTACTATGCCAAGTTCCTAGAAGGAGGCAAGTCCCGTCCAACTAGATGCCTGTGGTCCAGTAAAATAAGGCCACGAAGTAGATGCCAGTGATCACGTAAACACGATCACGAAGCAGAAGTCGCCCTGCCGTCCAAAACGGGGCAAAACACTGCCAAGCAGCCACAACAACTGCCGGCGCCAGGAAGCAACAGCTGCCGCTTCCAGTGAGGCCCTCCTGCCGTGAGACGTCTCCCCAAAACCCGATGCTGTTGGAGAAGAGGCCCGAGAGGGAACCTACGCTCCGTGCAGCCAAGCAGAGGATTTTGCGTGCAACGCCGAGATCCAGTGGATTAGACCGCCCAAGACGATCAACTCCCGTGAAAATCAGTGCCGAACTTCCCGTACTACGGTGGAACAGGAAGGACAGACTGACAACACAGCGATTGTGTGTAAAGGGGTAAGTGTACATGAGATGTGCTTTAAGGCCGCCAAGCCGAGTATTGTAGTTAAGAGCCGTAGTGTATTTTAGCTATTCACATACCAGAGTGCAAGGGGTCCTTGAAAGTGTATTTTTTATGTATAAACTTGCTGGATTTGGTAAAGAAGTTTTTTTAAGTAATTCGCTCTGTCCAAAATTAACGTTCAAATTAATATGCGGCTGCATTTAATTTTGGTTTAAATATAAAAGCTTTATTTTGAACCCGTTTAACGTTAAAAACAAAAATGTCTGAAAACATGGATCTTGACGAAATAATCAAGGATATTCAGTATAAGGACCTTAAGAAGGCCTGTACTAAGTTAGGCCTTACTGTAAAAGAAACTAGGCATGAAACAGTCACAGTACTGAAAAATGCTTTTGAAGAAAACCGTTTAGACTTAAATAATCTTTACGACGAACTAGCAAGTGCTATTGAGAAACGAGAAGCTGCTATTCTAGCCAAAAAAGAACTTGCAGTTAAAGAAAATGAGCTTTTTCTCAAAGCGGAGGAGCTTAAGTTAAGAGCCCTTGAGGTAGCAGAAGCTGAGAAAAAAACGTAATGTAGACTTACTAGAGTCCGATAAAAAACGTGCCCATGAACTTGCCGTTAAGGATCAAGAAGCCCAAATTAAAGATAAAGATGCTGTAATTACAGAATGTCTGAGTGCTATAGAATTAGCTAAACTAGACAAGCAGTTAGAATTAGCCAGACTAAACGCTGCTAGTGTTAATCTTAACGCCGCTCCAAACGGAGCTAACGGCGCTCCCCCAGCTCAACCAAATCCAGTGAAACCGGGTAAAGTTGCTGATGTCGTTCGATTAGTAAATAAGTGGACGCCCAAAACAGAGATTAACAGTTTCTTAAAAATATTTGAG
>JAHWFP010026389.1:41743-58141 GCA_023313725.1 Lithobius niger
AAGGTTAGGCCTAGAATAGGACACCGACGCTCCATCCCCCAAGCCGGGACTGTAGCCCATGCTGTGTTTATTATCGTAAAAAGTCGTAATAACCACGTAACCTGATGCAAAGAAGTACTCGTCAACCAAGGATGTCGGGGGCGCTACAAGCACCTCAGCCGTCGTAGCGTCCGCCGCTACAACGTGGGTAGGCAGGGTAGGGGATAAAATCCATCACCTTCATGCTCAACACTTTATGAAGGAATTAAAAATTTAAATATAACTTACGGATTGTTGTTTAGAAGTTTACTGTTCTCCCTCTGACCCTTCGTTTGCTAACCACACTCAACACCATTTCGCTTATCTCTACACCACTGGTTGTGGGGGGGGGGGGGGCGTGGCAAAGGGAAAAAATTAGCCCGGGTGCCACCTGGCAGGGGGTCTCGCTCCTACTCAGTGATGGTTAAAAAAAAAGAAAAGCCTCCATATTATTACTAGTATAAAAAAAATATTCCTTATATTATGTCTTTTCAGGACACATCAGTAATGAGTTTATGGGCCTGGGGAAAGTGACCTCAGTTTAAAACTTTGCGCTTGGCCCGGGGAACAACAAAAGTAAATAACATGCCAACTTTCTGCACTGCAGCTCTCCCCTCCTACTTCGCTGACATGGATGGAACAACCTGATGAGCACAGAAGCTTTGCCAAGCAGGGAAGCATCGGGCAGCGAATGTGACATTGGGAATGCCTCTGACTGTACACTGGGACTCTGAACGGGAAACATAGTTCATGGTAGTCACATTGGGAAAAAAATCAGTACCTCACACACTAAGTTCACCTGGAACAGAACTAACAAGTACACACAAGGTTGTAGTGAATTACCTAAAGATCTACCACATGATTCGGAAAATAATATTTTCCACAGTTGGGAGGGGGGGGGGGACAGACAGACTGAAAACACCCTCATGTGATGTTTTCTATTTGTAGTGCAGACTAAAAAATCTACCGAATTGATGACTGAGTTTGGCCAACTCATTGGTTGTAAGTCGATAATGATTCCAGGCAAATCATACTGTCACATGTTGACAGATAGAATTTTGAATGGGTATACATTCATGAAGTTTGTCTGACGTAATACGTCGCTAAGGGCAAACTTAGGTGCATGTCACCTAAAAAGTGAAATCATTTTTCACTAAACTGAACGATATTCAAATTAATGGGTGTAGAAATGAGCCCGTCACTCTGCATATTCAATCTTAATTTCGCAGTAAGCCCACCCAGACTACTGCAAATAATGTTTATATCAGCAGGTTTATTATGAACACTTCAGATCAGACTATTAAAATTATGGCAGCATTTAACCCCTTCCACTCCAGGTACGATAAACAGTTATCATTTCCCAATACCAGCATGAGTACGTATTGCTGTGAAGCCCCACTGGAAAGCATTGTTTTCAGGGCTACTTCTCTAGGGTACTGCTGGAAAGCACTAATGGAAAGCATTGTTCAAGGGGTAGCAGCTCTCGTGTAATGCTGTGAAGCAAAATTGGAAGGCAATAATATTCTGTATCAAGACACACGCTAGTGTGTCATGCGCCAAGATAAAACGATAACACCCAGATAATATGTATATATGAGCATGGCGACCACTAGACACGTTGTCTCTTTACAGAAAAGGTAGTTTGGCTGTTTTCAGCCATCTGAGGATAAATAACTATGCGACAGAAAAGGCTGAAACTTGTTTAATCTTTGACTTGAGTCTTTTGAGACTTGGTCGCCTGACAACATAAAAGGCACTATTAAGGACACAGCTTACCATTTTCTTGTTGAAAAAACGATGTGAATAACGTTGAAATTTGCCGAATTACTACTAACTACTACTGGTAACACTTTTTTGTATCACGAAAATAAATTCTTCCATGCGGTGAATAAAGCTGGTTCTTAGCTCATTTTACAGGTATTGCTCTGGAGATGTGCCCTTTTCATATGGACCTTTCTAATTGGTCAAGTGGTTCAGAGGTTAGGGAGTTCCAAACGTCAAAATTGATTGTTTTACATTGTTTTAAACATTGTTTTTATGCAACAATACCAAACTGACAATTAAATAAATTCGTGCGTTTGCAAGGAGATACTGCAATACTAATAAAAATGCTAATCAAATGAAAAAAGGTGATTGATGTCCTCAAAATCAAGCGAAACCAAAAAAAAAAAGAGAAGAAAAAGAAATGGATTAAAAAACTAGATTGCCGTTTCCTTCTCATAATTACTAAAAAAAAAATGGATTTCATCAATTTGGACCAAAAAAATTTGATATCTACCCCAAAACAAATCTTGTTAAGGATTCCCGCCAAGCTTTTCGGCCATGGGAAGTCGTGATATCAAACGCCAAGCTCTTTTGCCATGCTAATCCCATCGACTAATACTTCAAACGTTAAATGAAATAATTGAAAATTGCGCAGTAAGCAATTTTCAGATATTTCATTTAACCTTCGAACTATTACTCGGTGGGATTAGCTTGGCGAAAGAGCTTGGCGTTTGATATCATGACTTCCCACGGCCGAAAAGCTTGGCGGAAATCCTTAACAAGTTTTGTTTTGGGGTAGATAATAATTACTGCATCATATGTTGCTAATCACCACGTTACAGTATGTAGGTGCCAACGTCAAGGAATATCAATTTTCTTGTTCCAAAAATACCTAATTTTATTTAACAAATATTTTTAGGAACTAGTAGAGCTATGTTGATATGTCGTTTATAAACAGGAATGCAACATTTCCAAGGGCCCAGTGCAAAACATAAAAATAGAGGCCCCCGCCCACAAAATCTAAAGACATTTTTTTACTCCAAATTCGAGGTCGAATGTCTGAATAAGCTATTTTTTTTACATGCCAAAAGTGCTCTTTACGTTACTGTTGTTGCCAGTGGCAGACCAACGGTTGGGGGGAAGGGGGGGAAGGAGAGGAACCTGCTGCAATTTTTATCTTTCGGTTGGGAAGGAGACGGAATTAATTTCTACTGAATGTTGAGATTTAAGTAAATGCTTACTGGAATGAAAGGGTAAATGTTTTGATAAAGTTACTCCACCAGATACAAGCCATGTAGTTCTGCTACAACGCAATAACATCCATTTTGAATACGAAGCCTGGTAATGCATACAACAAAATACGCCTAAATAATGACGTTTCAGGCCTAATGATCTGCACCATTACAACATTGTTAAATTTTAACTGACTTAAATTTCAACTAATCCAACAAAATTTGTGAAGTTATAATTTGCTTGCTAATGGGATACACCATTCGCCCCAAAACGTTGCAATTTTAATGTACTTTGTTGTGGAGCTAGTTGGGGCTTTTTATTCACAGACAATACGCTTATGCATTACATGTTTTTTGCTTCTTAAAATAATCTTCCAAAAAGTAGTCTGCTGCTACACTATGACGTAAAGAGTATCAAAGTTTATCTAGGGAAATTTATCATTATTCAGTATTTTTGATAACAATATTTTTCTAAACAATAAAAATGTCAGTCTGACCTTCACTCTTGCGAATGCCACTTGGTGAAGTGTTCAAGGCTGCAAAATGCTGGGCTTTTACCCAACTACTGCACATTTTCCTACTATCTTTTCAGATTCTGTCTTGTGCACAGACTTTACAACGGCACTGTGGCTTACGTTTTGTGGCTGTTGCAGGAATAAGAACGAATGTGTGTACGTGTGCAGTACGAACTGCGCATTCAGTGGCACGTTCCTTAGTCAAGTCTTTCAATACAGGATACGCACGAGAAAATTTCTGTAATAATTCATCACAAGCCAATGAGTATGTACTCCAGGTACGGGATATTTGTCTTGTTTGTCACTTGATATAAAGCCTGTTTAGCAACATCCTAGCAGCCACGTTAATGCCGATTTTATTAAACCATGCTTTGGTTTTTCGACAAAATTAGTATGGTTTCAGCTCTTGATCACAAGCATCCACTGCGCCCATAAGTTGATTGTATACTTCGATGTGCTTTGGTTTTTTTAAGTGTTGTTGTCGACCCCCTGAAGAAAACGAGATTTTTCTACAAATCCTGCAGTTTCTCTTGTGGTGAGAACATGAACTGGTTTCTTATCTTGCCAGCGAACCAGCAAAATGTTTTGGCTACGCACGAATGCTGCTTGACCCATCATCAACGTTTCTTCCAGTAATTCTTTGGGCACACCTCTATCTACTCGAATAGTCCCCGTTACATGGGTCTACTGGGTTAGCAAAATATGAGCGAGCCTTGTTGACATATACCAGTTATCAATAATTATGTGACGGCCCTCATTCAACAAGGTTCTTGCTAAAAATACAACAATCCTTTCCGACACACTTAGGGGTGCAGCACCTGGATGTTCTGGCATGTGATAGCGGTCCTTACCTATATCTACATAAAAATTTCACGTGTACCCTAGTAACTCGGGCGTGCTGGGGCACAAACTTCATTTTTATGCCAAAACGCTTACGTTTTGTTTTAATGTAAACACGGAATAGGAGCCTACCTTTCCACAAAACGAGGACTTCGTCTACAGCAAAATGTACCCCAGCATCAAATGTTTTCTTACAACTTTCACGTAACAATGACATGTATGGCTCTAAACGCGTCAAAGGCTGGCCCTCCACTACAGTGTCAGTAGAAGAAAATCACAAAAATTTTAGTAAAATCAAATACCTACTGCGACTCATAATTTCTTTACAGGACACTGGAGGTCCTTTCGATAAAATATTTTGCGACCAGTACATGCTGATTCTAGGGGGGGGGGGGGGAAACACGTGACACCCATCAAAAAAGTCAACACAAAAAATACATACATTTCGTCTTTGTTTACTGGTTTCCATTTTAGCCCAAATACTCTCTCATTTTTCGCCGGATTTGCACGAAAAAATTCGGCAGCTCGTTTGTTGGTGCAATCACAAATATTTAACAACTTTCCTTGGGGAAAAAACTTCAAAACAGTCTGCAGCTGACAGGGCTTGTGTTTCATCAAATGCCAGGTACAACAAGTCGTAATTACAAACAAACTCGGGCAGTGCCGATGGGCTCACATCACAAAATGGATCAGTAACATATTTCCAGTTACCAAGTTCAAGAGGCTCCACGATTTCGTCTTCATCACTTTCAGAACTAATTTCACTACCACTATCACCACTTTCATCAACTTGGTCTGAATCCGTAGGTTCGTACTCCAAATCGCTTGCATACCTATCATCACTAGCCATATTTGTAGGCCTAAAATTCCGCCTTGGAGGCTGCTTGGTTGTTATGTCTTCATTTACATTATTTCTGGTGATTTTTCTCCTTTTTTGGACCTGTGGCGCCATCTAGTGATCATTGAAAGAACTAAAATGCTATTCGTACTACTGCAGCGAAATACCAGTGAAATACCAGTGAAATTTGCAGCTGCTAGAAGCAATAGAAAAACGACATACACATGCACGTCCATGGCATTGTCCACCATGACACACACGACCTACGCATGTACGTTCCTGGTGCTGAAGGGGTTAACGAAGAAAAAAAACATAGTACAAGCTGCATGGAAATCATTCTCTTAAAACTAATTGTTAAAACACGATTAGGTTGTTCCAGAAATTGCAAAATTTCAGCAAACTGTGTAATTTACATTTTCAACTGCTTGCGTTCAGGAGAGCTGGGTTTTGTTTAAGCGTCTTTGGGCATTTCAAAGAACTTTTTAATTCGGCTGAAAAATAGCCGCACTTACATGTTAGTATACAAACATTCACTTTAGTGATGAACACGAGTCACTGTAGCCGAGTAAACACTAGGCTCAATGATTGTGGTAAAACAAATCCTGAAGTATAACACATTTATTGTGAGGAAACACAATAATTCCTAAAAACATCATGCTTGTTGGCGAAGACGTAACTGGTCGTTTCGACCTGAGCATGATGGTCAAAAGGGAACATAACACCGTTTCTTAAAAGCTACAATAGACGGCTTTGTGTAACTGGTCACTTTGAACTGTCACGTAGTAGTCAAAATGGGTGAAACTTATACACACACACGTAATCCATAGATGTTATACTGAAACCACACAACATTCGAATTGAGTGAAAATACTCGATATGCTAATAGCAAAGAAAATCCAAAACAAGGATTGATAATCATACTTACCGGAACATAGGGTAATGTAGAAAATCAAAATGGCATTAGGTACGCATGGGGCATACAGACAGATTTTGTCGGGAATAGCAGTAGGCTACACTAAATAGTGGGTTAAGGGAGCATAGCTTAGGGAAACAGAACATGAAAACCCATCCCCATCCTTACCGTGAAATTGTAGCATATAACATATATGTTTAAGAATCATGTTAAAGTCTTAATTCGTAACTTGATCGCCAGTTTGAGTCCCATCTCGGGACCAAACAGTTAAATTAAAATTCAGAATAATACAAGTTTCTGGGCGACTTGTAAATTGACGTATGCTGATGAAAAATGTTATTGAAAGTGTAAAACTGTGTATTGCGATGAAATCTTGTTGCCTTTGGTACAAAGAATGCATGAATGATTAATTTTGACAATGTCAAAAGGAAGGTTCATAACGAACTATGAAAATTCATTGTTAAAACAAAAACTTAATATAATCACATTTGGCATAAAGTGACGTTCTTCAAAATATGAAGAGGCAAGAAACGAGATTTCAAAGGACAATGTTGAAAGTTGTAAAAGCATAACTTGTAACGTTGCGTTCTCTTTTCATTCTCCAGCATGAGCGAAACTAGGCCAAACAGCTGGCGACATAATGACAAAGATAGAGAAGCAACGCAGTCTTGAACGACCTTGGCCAAGACACGGCCGACTCAAGGACGAAAGTAGAACACGGAGATGAAACGAAAGTACCACGCCTCCCTCCAGAGAAAGAGAAAGCATGTGTGATTAATACAGAAGAACACCAAAATTGTTCTTTCTTTCAGATCATCAGCAACAAAAGTGAAATTGATTTGAATTTTGGGTTCGGTTACATGGAAACTGCGTTCTGGAGTCTTGCATGCTTATAAGCCATACATCATAGATATATGATTTTATTCAAATTTCACCCAAATTAGTATTGCTCAATTAGTGAGGCAATTTAATTTCTCTATACATAATTACCTGGTTATTTTTTTTACCTCAGAGAGAGGTCCGTTTTCCCTAGTCGCACAACCATTAGAAAAAATATATATTTTGGGCCGGTTGGTGAATGCAAAGTTCTTGCTTAAATTATGTAAAGCACTTTTCTGTTAATAAAAACCTGGGTTTGGAAGCTAAAAACAGGAACCATTAAAAAGGTACCATGGTTTTAGTTTGAATAGGGATTATGTAAGGGTTTAAAACGGCTTAATTAGTCTTTATAACAGAAACGATACAGATAATTATGTGCATATTTTCATAAATATCATACATTTATTAAATGCATGAACCGAATATTTATTCGGGTAGATCAAATTAGCTCCAGTTGAATGAATATAACTAGGAGCCCTTTTCAAAGGGAGACCGAGTGCGGCAAGTCCATTGTAACTTGAACCAGTGTAATTAAACCTATTGTTAGGGTTCGAAGGATAGCATTACCAGTTGACAATATTTACGACATTTCGTAGAACCTTAATTACTTTCTAGAAGTAGATTTAATTATAAGAGCGTCGCTCATGATCGATCAGTTCGAAGAATAACAATAAATTACTCCCACATGGGACAGTTAATTAAATTGGCAGGTAAACTCAAAGCACCGAATACGGGGAACAATTAATGATCCCGAATACAACAATACAATGATTGACAAGCGTTGAGGTTCCATTTGGCGATAACGGCCCAAGCTGTCAAAGCCACGCAATACTTAGAATTGCTATAATTAATCAATACAACAATGGAGCTATCTTCGATGATAACGCTACAGTATATAAACTAGACTTTAGAATGCGTGCAATCAGTTGTTCACACGTTGTTTAACTCGTTCACGCCAGACGCATTCCTGAGGTCCCGGATCAAAAGCACGCAAGGTAAGGAACCGTGCCGCATCTTGGACGGAGCCAACGCCGTCGGACTACAGCCGTGAGCCGATAGCTACGACCGAGCTTCAATTAATGAGCTAAGTATTCAATTCAATAGCAATAGCTATGATTATTGAGGTTAACTAGTAATAATAGCTACGCTACAAAATTAGTCCCTGTTTACTAAATTATTACGACATATAAGAATGATTTAGTTCTGCTCAACTTAATCAGCAATGCCATTCGTCCAACTTATTGCCGATAATTGTAATCGATACTAACTTTATAAAACCCTGTCACTGATTTAATTGGCCATATTGTTGGGTCAATATTGTGTTCACCGGAGTGTCGATTAAAGGCCCAGTTGTTGTTGAATAGTGCTTATTATTTACGCCTACCTTTTACTGTGTTGATTTTATTAATACAATACAATTGATTGCCCCTGCTATCCTGATAATAATGATTCATTCTGGTCTAAAAGTTCACTAGAATAAATCATTACAGTTGAAAGAAAATAGTGAAACTTTGGCAATGTAAGTTTGGTTAAAGGATCTACCTTTTTGTACAACCGGCATTACGCCAACCCCCCTTGGGGGGCCCCAGAGGCACCAACTTTTCAATGGAATGGGGGTGGGGGGTTAAGGAATACCTTATTTGAAAGGTCTTCATTAGGCGAGTTGAAAATTGCCAAATTTGAAAATTCGTTCAAAATTGCCGCAACGATAGCTTCAATACGATGAGCCCATCCAAAATAGCAGCCGGTCAAACATTATGAATTTTCTCTACATCCATATGTCTTACTAGGCTAAAGTCGTCATAAAGGGGACGTAGGTGGCAGCAAAATGCTTCGTTCAGTTTAGTTCGATCACACCTACAACGACTTTTGCGGTTTGAAGCCCAGAGTGTGGGCCTCAGTGCCCCCCCCCCCCCTCCCGTGAACTAAATTGAACGAAGCATTTTGCTGCCACCTATGTCTTTTACGACGACTTTACCATGAGTAAGACATAGGGAGGGATGTAGAGAAAATTCGTTATGTTTGACCGGCTGCCATTTTGGATGGGCTCATCGTGTCGAAGCTACCGTTGCGGCAATTTACTCGCCTAATGAAGACCTTTCAAATAAGGTATTCCTTTACCCCCTCCCCATTCCATTGACAATTTCTGAGTTGGAACTCCCAAGGGGGGGGGGCAGGCTGGCATAATGCCGGTTGTACGAAAAGGTAGATCCTTTAACCAAACTTACATAGCCAGTTTCACTATTTTCTTTCAATCCCTTAAAAAGTTGTGAGGGTGTTCTCGAACTTTTGAGACACCCTGTATAAGGCCAAGAATAGAGATATAATGGCACTTTTTGATGTGCTCCCAGTCAAAGCCATAGCGCCAAAAGGGGAGAGAAACAATTTTGCAGGTAATTCTAATAGGAAATTTCTAGGATCCGTTACATGCCACAGTCAACATATGCACGAGGCATCAAGTGGCCCTTGTCTACCCGATATGCCAGAGATGGATTAGGTCAGGCTGGAACCTGTGACATCTGGCACATGAAATAATCGTGCTAACCAACAGGCCACCTTGCCACACAATAGAGACATACCAGGAAGAATTAAGAAATTGCCTTCAATTCGTTTGTGTGAAAAACGAAAGCCAGAACAGTGGGGAAAAATTCATACAAGTTGTGATGATTCGGAGTAGTCTGTATTTCGTTATCAAGAAAATTAAAAGAAAAATAGTAACGCATCAAGTCATAAAAATAAACTCAATAAAGGCACTTTTGACTTACAGCCTTCACATTTATTCATTTCTTTTTATTTGCTTCGCAACTTGTGTGAATTTTTTCCACAGTACTGGCTTATTTTTCCACACATCTCCTTTGGTCCTTTTTCTGTCTAAAGTATGTAGAACGTTGTATTTGCCTTTCACGCCGATGCGCTATGTACGATGTGCATGCTGAGGCTAGTGTTTTAGCTAACTTCGACTGATGTTTACATTGGTAGTGGTTGTGAATACTAAAGAGTCGTCACCAAGATTATGTGGTATTCATTTCATAACCTCTTTTGCCTATAGGAAAGAGGGCTGGGATAGCAGGTTTCAAGATTAGCAAGCACGCAAAAGTGTTCGATATCGTGGTACACCGAAACAAAAATTCGGGGCCAGGCACAAATGCCCTAATGTCCCTGCCTTAATCCAGCCCTGTGTACGGTAGCTCATTTCTGCCATGCTGCCGACTGCTCTCCCATTAGCGAAGTAGCTTAGCAACAAAATTCCAAGGATTAGGACTTAGTGGAAAAAAGTATGAATTTTTCGTGTGGCTTAGTTAGTGTATGGGTAATTAGATAATGGGCTGCTCCATGCAATCTGAATGTGTTTTGGGCTGGAGCAGGCCTTATATACCAAAATTACGCAAAAGTAACAAAACTACATACCGCGAAGCACTTTTCACGACCATTAATAAACCGATAAGTACAGTATATTGAAACTTACTACAGTAGTTCTATACATCACTTATGACAAATAACGTTCTATGAGAAAATGTTGGAAATCCAACCGGAAGTGAATATGCAGCTCACTTTCGGTAAATAGTCTTTATCTCACGTAACTCCTAAACCGTTTAACTGACGGGTCTAAATTTTGTAGGCACATTCTGGAGAAAATTTACGTCAATTAATATTTAATGACATTTTATTGTAGCTCTACCGGAAGTTATGGTAAATGTCAGTTCCGGTACAATTTGTACACTTCATCATAACTTCTAAACAGGTTTGTCGACAAGTTCCAAATTTTTCACATGCCTTTCTTTTTTTATATTTAAATAAATTTACATTTTTAACAAAAATCAAACAAAACAAAAAAAACACAGTAAAAACAACAAACACAGTGCAATATAAATACAATTTCACTATTAAAATTCATCCAACAAAGAAATGATTTTCTCCCACTGAACTTTTTTGTTATTTTGTCTGCCAACATAATAGGAACAGTTTTCACTATACTAAGTTGTGTGTGAATTATACTATTAAGATACTTTTTTAATAACATTTTTGATGGGATTATTTTTTCGCATTTACATTTCCAATTGAAAAATTTTAAGTGGGCAATCATAAAATTAAAAATTATATTTTTGTTTTCCCAGACTCCAAGTAGGCAATATTCTGGTTTTTTAAACTTAGCATCCTGCCAATTTTCGTCATATTTTCCCAGAATTAATTTAATATATGCCAACAGAACATCCAATTTGTCACACAAAAAAAAATAAATGTTCTATAGTTTCAACCTTTCTTGCAGAAGGTACAGAGTGGTGAGCTTATTTCTTCTATTTTTCCAAACAGAAAGCCATTTGTTGCGACAGTTCTATGCAATAATTTGAAAACGAAGACTTTTAATTTTGGCTCTTTCAAAACACTCAGAACATTCGTATATACACCTGATTAATTTATTTCAACCTGTAACTTATTTTCCCACTTTAATTGAACCTTCCGAAGATAAATAATTTCTCTTTTGACTAGTCTCCAATATATTATTTTGTTGTTGACTTCCTTTTTTTGAAGGTCTTTAATTATTGAAGATTGTTGCAAATCTTTATTTTTTTCTTTTTCCTGGGGGTCTTTTTTCCACTGGGTTGGGATTGTTTTTATTATTTTCATGTAGTCAAGGAAAGTGATACTTTTAGGGCTTTTAATTTTAAACTGTTGCCAAGTCATGATGTTTCCATCTTGACTAATCAAATCATTTAGAAATTTTATTTCGGGGTTAATTAGATAATTGTTGACCACTGGTCTTTTCTGAATTAAAATTGTATCATTTCCCCATATTGGTTCTTCCAGAACAAACCAATTATTTTGATTTTTCCAAACACGTCTATATTTTATCCAAGCAGAAAGTATCATTACCCAGTATGGCTGATGCTGTATATTTTTTATTATATTTTAACTGCTTTTCTTGAAATTCAAAAATAAAAAGTCCTCCAAATGATTCGGATTCATTAAAAAAAATTGATTTCCATTTTTGTGTATCATTTTTCAATAATCGTTTTAGCCAAGACAGAGCAACAGCTTCCATAAAGGATTGCACATTCACCATTTTTAAACCTCCATCTGCATAATCTGCAAATTTTACACTTTATTTTACCTTGCTTGTTACTCCAAATAAATTTGAACAATATTTTTTCCAAGTGGTTTGACCAATTTTTTTCTGGAGGAGGAAGAGTTGTCCATGTATGTATAAATTTTGACAATGCCAAACTTTTAATTACAGTAATTTTTCCTATAAGTGTTAAATTTCTGAATTCCCATCTGCTTAAAAGTCCTTTGACCTGATTCATTTTTTGTTCATAATTGTTTTCAATAGTCTGCTGTGGGTTATTAAAAAATGTAATGCCCAAAATTACAAATGTAATGCCCAAAATTACAAATGTAATGCCCAATCTAAATTCATATCTATCTTCACCAATCCACATTGCTGCACATTTTTTTTCGTTTATTTTTAAATTTGAAATTTTTTCAAACAAAGACAAAATTTTAAAGGTGTTTCTTAAAGATTCTTCTGACCCATCCGAAGTTTAAGTAGTGTCGTCTGCGTATTGACTTAATTTATGTTCAACTTTTTCTTTTTTAATCTGAAAAGTAACACCCTTAATGCTTGCTTCTTTGTTTATCATATTAGTGAGTATCTGTATGCCTAATATAAATAAATATGGTGACAGTGGATCACCCTGTCTCAGTCCGTGAGTTAAACTGTTTGAATAAAATCCCAATCAATTCTGTCAAATGCTTTTTCAAAATCTAACTGCAACAACATCATTTTCTTTTTATTTTTTTTACAATAGTTTATTAAATCGAAAATGAATCTAGTATTTTCAGAAATCAACCTATTTTTCATAAAACCTTTTTGTTCACTTGTTATTATACTAGGCAAAACACTCTTTATTCTGTTAGCAATACATCCAGAACAAATTTTATAATCCACATTTAAAAGTGTTATTGGTCTCCAATTTTTTAACATTTTTTTTTTATTGGTGGCTGGTTTAGGAATGCAAATAATGACTCCATGTTTTTGTGTAGTAGAAAGGGAACCAATTTTATAAGCATAATTGCATGCTTTTGTTACGTGGACTCCCAATTCCTGCCAAAAATGTTTATAAAACAGTAAAGCCATCAGATCCAGGAGTTTTCTTAGATTTCATGTTTTTTAATACATTCCAACATTCCAAAATTCGAATGACTCCTGCACAATTGCCTTTCTGTTCATCAGACAGTTTTGTATGGTTAACCAATGTTCCTTTATTATTTTAACTTTGTTAATTTCTATAGCTTCTTGTTTTTTAGTATACACATTTTTATAATAATTAGCCATTTCTTGTAGAATTTCTTTTGGTTGAGAAATTGTGCCTTTCTCAGTTTCCAGAGCTACTACAGTTTTATTAATAAAATTTCTTTTTTCTAAGCCACAAAAATATTTGGTAGGTTACTCGCCCTGAGTGTACCACTGAATTCTTGATTTTAATAAAACACCTTCCATAACCTGATGTCTTATGTTTTGTAATTCCGTTTTATTTTTTTCCAGCTTTTGCTCTAACTCGTGATTCCCCGGATTCATGGCCCTCTCATTTTATAAATTAATTATATTTAATGCACGGCGGTGACGTCACGCCAACACATCCCCATGCTAAAAGTGTAGCCGTTATATACGGTTAATCTGAAAACCCACACACGTGACCGTTGGTTAATTTTGATAACCCACACTTTTTTGGATAATCTGACACTTTTTTGGATAATCTAACACTTTTTCCGCGCTCCACACAACCACTGCTCTACCACGTGACATACTTTGCAAAACTACCGTACACAACACAAATTCAACCAACATAAATAAGCACATTTGCAACCTGCGACATTTATCGTACTAACACGAAAAAAAAAAACCTCGCGTAGACTACTATGCTAGAACCCCACCTATGTAAGAATGGCCCAATCCGTCAACCTTTCGCTCCGCCAGTACTAAAACTAGGCTACCGACACTTGTAAACACACCTAAATACACCTAAAAACATACAATACTCAAGCGAACAGCACATTTATAACCTGGCGACATTTTCCGCACTAACACGAAAAAAAAAAAAAACCTCGCGTACGATGCTAGCCCCCTCCCCACCCCCACCCACGAATGAATAGTCCAAGCCGAACCTCCCAACAACCTTTCGTTCCGACGGTACAAAAACTAGCCTACTGACACCTTCTAAACACACTTAAAAACCTACGAGACTCAAGTGAATACCGCATTTTATACGCTATATCTTATTAAAACTAATAAAGTAGAAAAAATACGGTTTTACCTTAAACACAAATGTCGGTGACTGGGACTGGATATAGGGACGTCCTCGCGTACCTGAGACTTTCGCAGACAAGAAGTTTAAACCGGAAGTTTGAGTTCAGGAATTTACGTCATAATTCACAAATAAAATTTTCAAATAAATTTTTTTTTAAACTCAAATAACTACTTGTTGGCTCGACGTCACACCTTAGCATTAAAACACATATCCGTGAATTAGACCGGGTTATCCCGAAATAATTGCTCGTGTGCTCGAAACGGAACAGTCCAAAGATCGAGGGGTAGCAAAATCAAACTCGCGCTGGCGCACTCGTTCGATTTCACAACCCCTCAATCTTTGGACTGTTCCGTTTCTCGCAGACGAGCAATTATTTCGGGATAACCCGGTCTACTTCACGGATATCTATTACTTAGCTGTATTTCTTTTTCAATTTTAGATCTATTTTTCTTTTTGTAACTGGTATAAGCTATGGTTTTTCCTCTAATATTTAATTTTATCATTTCCCAGGTAAGTTGTTCATTCCATTTTTCAGTGTTCTTATGTTTAATTGTTTCTTTAATTAATTCTCTAATTGTTTTGACAAATTCGTCATCCTTTAACAACAAATTATTAAATTTCCACAGACCCGGACCATGTGGAGGCAAATTTTTTATTTCAATTATTACTGTAGAATAATCTGATCTGTATCCAAAGCCAATATTTGATTTTGTAATAATTTGTGATGTATTTTCTGTTACTTAAAAAAAGTCTAATCTTGCTGCTTTGTTTCCTCTGAACCACGTAAATTTTTTTTTTATTAGGGTTGTGTACCCGCCAAATATCGATTAAATTTAACTTCGTCATCCAGTTTTTTATATTTTGATTTGCCTTTTCATTATTACTCTTTCTATAATTTAGCGTGTCATACTCATAATTTAGTGGTACATTCCAGTCTCCACCCAAAACAAACATTTCTCCTTCAGCCAATTTCTCCACTTTCCCAAAAATCTCATCGAAGAAAACTGGATCATCATTATTTGGGCCGTAGACTGAGGCCATTATGTAAGACTTGGTATCAATATTTATTTTAATAATACACCACCGTCCCAAATTGTCCTTTTTAACTTTTTCTAACATATATTGAAATGTATTTTGAATGAGTATTGCGACCCCCCTACTACCAGTTGTGCCATTTGAAAAAATAATTTCAGCTACTCACTCTGTCTTCCATCTCGTTTCATTTTCTACTGTACAATGAGTTTCCTGTAACAGGATTACATCAAATTTATTTTTACGTAACCAGTGAAATACATCCCTTCTTTTTGTGTTATCTTTTAATCCTCTACAATTAAGAGTACCAATTTTTAGTACCAAGTCAGCAAATTGATTTTAAAGTTACTACGTTTGACGTAAGAATTTTTCCCAATCCATACGTTATTAAAATTTTTGCACACGAAAAAAAACACATCACCACACAAAAACAAAAAGAACAAAAAATGCACAAATGAACCAAAATTGTGACAGAACATCAAAAAATCCCCGTAAGTACCGTCATAGCCTATGTGCTTCATTGAAAAATAAAAAAAATAAATAAAAAAGAAGCTCACTTTTTTTAAGTAGCTAATGTTGGTTTTCTCTTCATTAACTTGCCTCCAACACACCACAAAGTACTTTGCGTACAACGTCTTATAATTATTAATTATCCACAACAAACCATTTTTTTTGTCTTTTGTTGACATATGTTCAGACGTTACCATTTTTTAACTCCCTTTTTTTCCTTTTGTTTTTTGCCAGAACAACTTATTTTTATCATCAAAAACTTTCCAGCAATCTGCAACTCCCCAAAAGGTGTTAGAAGTGCCATTAATCGAAACAATCGAAATGTTTTCTCTTGTCGGCGCAGGTTGGGGGGGGGGGGGGGAGGCATTTAAAATACCACATATTTTACCACTTTTTTCACATTTCCCCCCTTTTTTTCTTCTTTTTGTTGTTTTTTGCCAGCACAACTTAATTTTCACAATTACAAACTACTACGCAAAAGTTTTCAGCTATCTTCAGATTCACGAAAGTAAGGTGTGCCATAAAACACTGCACCATAAATGTTGATGAA
>JAHWFP010026391.1:3206-18237 GCA_023313725.1 Lithobius niger
TAGACATAAGTCTAAACAAGATGCATACATATAAAAATGTAATAGTACAACAACAACATGTACTGGCATGGGTATAGTTGAACTCAACGTTCGTATCGTTTTGAAAAAAATAGACTAAGAATTGTGTTATTTCTAGTAGCTGAAAGTAAATATTTAAAAACCCATCAATATAACAAAACGGGTGTTCGTATTTCCATCTTTTGAATTAGGCATAAAATGACCAATTCATGTAATATTTCTCGTACCATATCAAAATCTATTTCCAATTCATGTCACAGGAAGAGACACAGCAGACGGACTTACGAACTGACCAGCAATGCTATTTTGCACATTCGCAGTGCGATGTCCAAGCTTCATGGGCGTTCCTGGAGTTCATGAATCTGTTGTCATCATCTGGATCAAGAATATTAAAATCCACTACTCCTCTTCCCTTGAAATACAATGCCTTTGCTTCACTACATATCTTCGGTTGCAAATGGCTGGTTCTGTAGCTGATATTAGGGAATTGGTTCTTCCCCAATGGTGCGTAACTGGAATAACATGATCTTAACTGTACATATTTTCGTGTCCGGCTTACATATAAATCGTTTTCTAACGTTTCCGCTACTGACTAACAGGTCTGGTTTGTTCATGTGAAGTTCAGGAAGTTGCTTGGGACTGTCTAATCACAATGCTAGGCTCCAGGAATCAACGAAAGTGGATTGATTTTATATGGTATATGGTATCATTTTTAAGATTTTTTTTTAAATCGTGTTTTCTTTTGTAAGATCTTATCTACCAACTCGTGTCAGCAGTTCAAGCACATAGCTCAGTTCCTTCACTTTATCGTGTAGGTTCCTTGATTTACGTTGATTAGTTATTGCTTACGACACAGCAGGTAAACATTCCTGGTTTGCACAATAGGTAAACTTTCATGGTTTCCACATTAGTTAAACGTTCAGTCTGTCAACATTTTGTGAGTAAGCTATGTGGTCTCAACACTTACTGGTACTTGACGAGTCCACCTGAGGTAGAGTATCTGAGATAGAATCTTCCTTGAAATTGGTAGCATGTACTGATTGACAACATTGATGCATAATTTCGTAGGAACAAGTTACGAGTTCCTTTTTCTTTGGTGGGCTCTTAATCTTTTTACTTATTTCGCCTCTGTTGTTCAGTTTGAGGGTGTATATCTGCTAAATAGAATGTCTCTTAAGAATAGCAATGTGTCGACTATTTTTTTTTATGCATATTCCATACTTCAGGTTTCGTCGATTACATCTTAAGTTCGTTTACAGAACAAACAACGAGGTTCGATTTCCAAATAAGGATTTTGATACTCATGTAAATGATACGTATTTGCAGTGAGTGCCAAATTTCGGACTTGGAACCTCGAACTAAGACATTTGTATGGGTTGCCCGAGTTTCTCTGTTCCGTCAGATTGTGTTTGACCTCACTTTTTTTTGCACAATGTTTTTCACATTTTCGTGGAAGAGCACATTCTTTTTGTAGTGAAGTGTTTGTACTTGGGTGTTCGGCGTAAGCATTTTCGGTTTTTTTCTGAACTTCCTTGGTCATTTCTGAGTGCATTCTCATGGTACATGTCGTATCGTCAGCACAAGCTTGCACGTGGTTAGCCTTTTTAATGGCAGCTTTTATCCACTAAAAAAAATCTTCCATATTTCCATCATTGTAAAGGTTAAACCTTTTTGTTTGGTGCCACCACATATTTTAAAAATACGGAACAGTGATTCTTACCATCACCATTGTTTTGTCGATAGCGCATCCGTCTTTCCGGCTAAAGTTAACGACTAGGCAAATGTGAGTTGTTCGAAGTGGTTAGAGAAACGAAAACACCAACCTAACGGTCCAAAGAAATAGGATTTAAAGTACTGTAAATCTCAACAGGAACTTGTCTTTCCTTTGCAACAGTCTCATATTTTATAAGCTATTGTTCATTATTGCGGTGTTAAAGGGTCATCCGATGCAGGCTGGCGATCATAAAATCTGAACCAAGAGTCTACGATGACCAATAGAAACTGGTCTCATTTGCATAAATTTTATTCATTCTGAAGACTTACACGCATAAAAGAAAAAACGTTTACTTTTCTTCTAGTAAAGGATTTTCGTTGTTCGATGTTTAAAAAATGCCTTTATCAAATAATTCCAGTGTACATTTCATTCCTTTACGTTACCAAAATATTACTATGAAGTAAAAAATACGTTGACATATATTTATTTATAGAATATATCGTGTAATAATAAACGTAATACAATGACAAAAATCGTAAAAATCCCTTGGATTCGTTTCTATACATTGTTTTCATCATATTATTAGTTTTCAAGATAATTTTTTACAACTGAAAAATTATCGTGAAAACTAATAATAGGACGAAAACAACTTAGAGAAACGAATCCAACAGTCAGCATGAAAGACTGGTCCTGTGACTGGCCACGTAAAGAAAGTCTGTACACTTCTATGCCACCAGTTGTTAACAGAAAAAAAAATTCGCGGTTGTCCGTACGGTTGTTTATGAAAAAACCGACCTCATTAAAAAATAATTACTCTTAGCTAGGAAAAAAAATTAATAAACGCTTCAGAGCAATAGAAGACGGCATTCAAGTTTTTCAAGATCTTATGCTTTATGATGCTTTATGCTTTTCCTACAATTTATGGTTTCCATTGGAAGGACCTATCACCGAACTGGACTTTGACAAGAGTCGATAAGTAGGAAATTCATAAACAAGATACGTATGAAAACGAGCAGAACACAATATACAAACTAAAACATTACACTGAACAAAACAATAAATAAATAAATAAAGTCGATTCCAAAAGTTAATGTATTAAAATTACGGACGTCATTCTCTTTTTCGATCTGCATGGATCTCTGGATCCGAACGAATTTTGTGATTTCTTTTACTCCAAATTAACTCTGTGTGCCCAGATTTTCTGGTATTTTTTGGCGGCATATTTTTTTTGGATTACGTGTTTTCCTATGTTTTGTAGAGGAGACATTTTGCTTTTTAACTCGTTGAGTGCCCAAGGTGGATTGTTGAGCTTTACTCCTGGCACAAAAGTTTTTCTTGTGTAATATGATGATTATTGTGTTTGGATTCTTAAAAATAACATTGAATCGGTGCCCTCTTATAAGGGCAGTATTCCCTAAAAAACCTAAATATAATGACGAGTTAACACGTCATGCGGCTAGGGCGTATTAGCAACATAGAACAGCTGGAGCTTCCGAATGGAGCCAGATAGAGGTTATCTCTACGCCTACTGCATGACGAGTTTACTCGTCATACATTTACTTGGCATTTTATGTAGAAGCTTTCTAAGTACTAGCTGTACCCTTGGCGTAACATACGCCGGCTAGCTGGTTCCCACATACCTGAGCGTAGCACTGTAGTGGGCCCCGGTTTCCCCTATTGTGTGGTGTGAATATCCCCATCTCAGCTCCCTCTTTGAACCCCTGCTGATTTGTGTTATAGAAGTAAATGTTATTTTCAATGGAGAACGTTTTTCTGTTCTGATACCAAGCCCAACAAACCCAACAACGGTTGTGCATGCAGTGATTGTTACTCAACCAACTTTGAAACTCTTCCAAGTCGGCTCTTAAGAGCTAGCTTTATTAATGCAATATGTCGATTGTTATAGGCCACATCTGTTTGTTTGACATTGTCGGTCGCTCGCCCTCTTTCATTATACACCCTCTTTCATTGTAGTGCATAATAATGATGACTTTGCTTGCCCAACCTAAGCGTATTATATATATAGATTATTTATTGTTCCCTTATACATTGTTTAGAAGACCTTATACACAAAATTGTTTATAAAACAATTGAAAATATCATTGTGCTTGCTTGCATTGTCTACGAGACTTAAACGCGTGCACGACGTCGTGTACTGACCAAGCGCGTTTGCCACGAAAATCACACTCATCATTACATGACACATGCTGGCAATTTTTTTTTATATTCACCACTACGAAAACGTTTTCCACTTCGAATATAAAACATTCTTAATGACCCAACACCTTTAGATTACCTTGCAGCTATGTCCTACCATCAGAAAACAAGCATTGAATCTTGAATCTTCGGTTCAGAACTGAAGTACTGTATGACGAGTCATGGACACTCAACGTGTTAATCTTATTTTTATGATGCATAGGTACCTACAGTAACTTTTACGATTTATTATTGTTATTATTTTTATTTGTGCTCAGCAATGCTGAACCAAAATTAAAGCCCAAATAGCTTAATGTAAAAATTAGGCTAGGCTAGATACCTGCAACTCACAAGCTATTAAATATTCCATTTTTTATTAGTGGGTACTTCCTCCTCCTCCCCTCCACCCTACGTCATGATACTTCTCATTGGGTTCAAATTTCAATTCTTAGTCTGAAAAATTAGGTAACCATTTTCTAAATCTTAAGAAAACGTTTCCAATTTTTGTTTAGTGTAGTACTGTTTTTCTTATCTAATTGATTTATTTTACTTGATATTTTTTAATGACCCTTGTTAGTTTCTGAAATACCACTACAGTGAAACCATTACGAAGACAAAGGCATCTTACAAGTATTAATAATAATTTTTTTTAATATTAATAGTTTATCGTAATGCAACGGGTGTATGCCGCACAGATCCATAGTCTTCCTTACATTTCTACAAAATTTATAATACATTCATCCATATGTGATATATCACAAGTTGCTGCCAAACAAAATTAGTTGTGCGTATGGGAGGTCTTTTACAATAGCTGCTGATTTTTCTATACCTATATCACTTGCAGTGAAAGCCAGGGTGCAATAAAAAAAGGAGGTAAATCATGAGGGAAAAAATATGCGAAAGAACTAAAAGAAAAAATGTATTTCAACGTTGTTTTGTTTTGTCTTGTCATATTGTTGTTGTTAACAGTTTTGGCTAGATCAGTTGCCTTGCTTCGAATTTCACTAGGCATGGAATGACTTTTGTTACATTTTTAAAAACAGGTATTTCATTTTGCGGTTATTATTTCCCAGGCTATTTTCCCCTTCAATTTTTTCCGCATTTTCGATTAACTTTCTTCCGTTTTTTTCTACCTAGATATGCCAGCTAGTGAGCGACGGTTCTATTTTTTTTAATTCGTCGTTGCTGGTGTGGTAGAGTTTGCAGTTGTTTTTTTGTGTGTTGTCATCATTATAGGTTAGGTAAGGTTTTGTCAGTTTCCCCGGCCCGTATGCATAATTTTTTTCGTTAACATTTCAGCAAAACTCGCTACATAGCTCTCCATGCAGCCCAGCATCGTACAGGAAAAAACCCATTTAATCCAACTTAAGTCACCTAACCGTACCCAACCTAACCTAGCTACAACAACAGATCAGCAATTATGTCAATTTACACATAATGACCACTAGTGGGTGCTAAGTAACGAAGTTTCGTAGCGAAGTCCGGCCCGCCTATTCTGAACTATTTCCGAAAAAAAATATGCGGCCCGCTTTCCTGGGGAAGGGTACCTTGTTTTATTTGTTTGTTAAAGTTCAATTTTCGCAACACTATCGCGATAGTATAGCCCATGCATCCGCCGAGATACAAGTATATGAGATTAAACTTTCGACAATTTGTGTTATATAACAATAAAAATAGTTTTTGCATCTTTTACGAAATGTAAGGAACATTTTAGAAAACCCCTTCTTAACATTAGTTGTTACATGCAAGTTAATGTAATACCCAGATCATTTACAAGAGAAACTCCTTTAAGAAACACATTATTTAATTTGTAACCTAAGGTTTGTGGAGTTCAAATTCTGAACAAATGAAAACCTATCATATTTTTTCAAGCTTACGTTTGAAATCCCAAGTGTCATACCAGGCACAGGCCACTGCAACCAATGGGATTCTTCCTCGTTTTATAATTTTTTGAAAAAATCTTAATGTCGTCTGCGTAAGAGAGATAAGGTACTCCGAAGTGTTAAGTACTTCAGTTAAATAATTTCTGCAAATAAGAATAAAAAAGGCGGAGCGAGATGATAACAGGATCTATAATAAAAGGGTTTCACTAAATCACCATCGGAAACTGAATATTTAACATAACAAGACAAGTGATGAGAGTGCAATTTGTTGTTTTAGGATCTACAAAATTACATTTAGGCCGTAAACCCCAAAATATTTAAGTAGGCAAAAATATAATCTATAGTACCCAAAAATACAAAGAACAAAAAAAATTAAGTATCAGAAATCTCTAGATTATAGTTAATATTTAATTTATTTTGGTTTCTAAACGTCCTCCACCACTCTCTTTACCAAAAATCTGACAATACACACGTTACCTGTAATGTACTTCAACTACACACCTCCCGTAACTCTACACCGTGAAACGATATAGGTGAAGATTAAGCTTTATCTGTTTTTAAGATTAAGTTTAAAACTCATCAGCGTTCGGTTAATCGAATAATAGACTTAAGCAAAGCAATGCACGATGCAGGTTATTCAAACTTACACAAGAGCAGCAGCATTTTTTATACGCGTCATGATTTCACACATTGTGGTGTTCACAACAACACAATGTAGATGAAAAAACATGGTCACACATAAAGATGCACAGTAGTGTACGGTAAGCAAGGCATCGCTTCACATGACTGATGAACAAATTTCTGTGGAATAATACCGGAATACCTGGATCTCAAGACCATTCATTGTATTTCTGTCCAAAGATGTTTTGGAGATGGTTTGAAAATTACCTTCAAACAGAATTTTTAGGGACTAGAGTTTCTTTTGCTATACAGACAGTGGGATGTACTTTGCTCTAATCCAAGTCATCCACTCACCTGTTACAATCCTGAAAATAGTGCATCACACTACATTGTTTTTCTACAATTCTTAGGAAATTTTCCTGATAACCATTAATAAGGCTACATATTCAAAAGAAACGTGCCTAGGCTGAACAGTGTAGCACAGACCTCAGCTTTCTACAAAATTCTCTTAGTTCTTTTTATTATTCTTTTAGGTACAAATAGTAGTTGAAACTTTTATTTGTTTAAATGATCATGCAATTGCGGAGTAGAAAGCTTCTAAAAATATTACTGAATTCTGAATGGTTTTATTCTGTGCCACTTAAAAAAGCCTCGCGCAGGATAGTGCTAACTATTGTTTTCTGTTATTTTTTAATTTTTTTATTCTGTATAATGAATTTCTGAAAACTACAGGTTAGGACGATGGAGGAATTAGTTACCGACTTTTAAATTTTTTTGTTTCCAGAAATGAAATATGAAAACCTTTATCCTATGTATTGAACATATCGCATGGAATACATTTATTGAGGTATTATCGTTAACGTTATGCAACCTAAACAATCTTTAGAAAGTGGTTTATTGCCCTTGAGTTACGGTTTCAGCAACGGAATAGTGGAAGAAAGGTGAATACATCTTTCCGCGACACAAAATGCTGAATTACTAAAGGCAAAAAAGATTTGCGATATTACTAATAGAAACACCTGGATGAATAAAACCAGCAAGTGAAATTGACGTTTATCTAACTGAAAAAAAAATCCAGATCTTATAATTCCATAATCACATACTCCTGGGTAAACGATTCCACCTGATTCCTTTTGTAAGAAATGCAGTACGTAAGTGAACAGTTACAAATTGACCTCTGTGAGGGGTCCATGAAGACCACAAGCAAAGTGAGCAAGCAGAGCCCAGTGGTCAGTGACGGTGTCTCCAAACCAATTGAATGTAGAGGTCGACCGAATTTCGGTTTAAGTTGTGGTTTCGGCCATGAAGTTATATCTCAGTTTCGGTTTCGGCCGAAACTGGTTTGACTTGTTTCGGTTATGGTTTCGGTCTCGGCCGAATCCTATGCTATCTACCTCCCAGCAGTAGCCAGTTTCTGTTGACTAACTAGGCTGCAGACAAGGAACACACAGGGGGCGCCATCACAGATCCTGATTTCATCTGCCATGCCCACGCTATTCAATAATAATATTTTTTTTTTCAATCCATATTCAATCATATTTATGGCTTCGTTGCATTAGAGGGAATTTATACTTTTATTTCTCTTTACGTTTTCAACAAAGCTTATACTTATTGAACGAAGCCCTTTTCCAGTGCTCAGGAATTTCCTCGCCAAGAATTAATGGTTATTTAATTAAAACGAGACTATTGACCAAAAAAAATTGCAAACGAAAGTTTTTAAGTCTTTCCGCATTGACAGTCTTTTTTTTTTAATTCTGAAACATTTTTGGGGGGGTGGATGATTAGAGGGGAGGGGGTGAGAGGGTGCCCGTGGATTTGCTCAGCACAGGGCGGGAAATGGGTAAACCGGGCTGTGCCTTTGTCTTCCAATCTAGCCTGCCTATGAAAAATCACACACTCATGATTTTTTATTTTATCCTTACTTTTGTCTAATTATTAAAACGGATATTATTCAGGTTAGGTTCTGGTTTCGGTTTCAGCCGAAACTGTTATAATGGTTTCGGTAGAGGTTTCGGTTTCGGCCGTAACCGGAGTGCCAGTTTCGGTAATGAATTCGGTTTCGACCGAAATTAAATAACTGGTTTCGGTACTAGTTTAGGTTTCGCCTGAAAGTGAAAAACTTGGTTTCGGTCGACCACTAATTGAATGGCATTCAGATCCCATGACTGATCTATGCCTATATGAGAATTTGAAAAAGAGACGAAAAACTATTTCGTACTCAGGTTGATCTACTCTCACTGTCCAGAAACTAGAAGGGCCGTTGCTAAGTGTACAATAGAACTTAAAAGCGTTGAAACCGCCTTTCAGTTTACTTTGCTTTCATTAAGTTTGCAGAAGTTTTATTTACTTAAAGGTTCTCAGGTATGGTGCAGCTTCTTAATTGAAATTAATGTTGATGAACACCTTTGTGCAACTCTTAAAACAGTCCTGCTAATTTGGAATTAATGTTTATTCAATTCATTTCTTGCCAGTGGATTTCTCCAGGTTCATTAGCTGGGAACAGGTTGTAAATCATTGGTATCAGGTTTTCATCCTTAAATTCCAGAAATAAATCCACCAAACATCGGTACAAAACGGTGACGATCTGCTGTTGTTTTCTACTCAGTGCTGATTGCTGTCAGTAGTGTGAACGTTCTATAAAACACCATCAACAAGTTTATAATGCTCATCAGGCTCTCTTTCGCATTAGGTTTTTTTTGTTAATATTTCGTAGGTATCTACGATGAATTTTGAAAAAATCTCGATGCGAAACAATTTGATGAGAAAATAAATAACTGAATCTGAATATATTTATTGTTGTGATTACTGATGACAGCTGGTTGCAAACGCCTAGTAGATCAATGGTAGTTAATGGAATAGATGTTTGTCCTTTGCTTTTATTGAATTAAAATAGAAGTCTTGATCCACTGAATTCCAGGTGGTTGATTTACAAGAATCTCCATAATTTCTTTGGTGGTAACGAAATGAATATAATATCAGCTCCAGCTATGCAGGGTTGTTTTTTAAAGTGGCAGGAAGATGGGCCATTGCTTTTGCGCAGTTATCAAACGTTGTTTCAATACTTTTATTTAGCAGACTTTTGCAACACGCAGAAGTGATGGGCAACAGGTTTAAGCACAGGTTTTATGAGTGTCAAATGATACCGATGCAAACCAGTTTACATTGCCTTTTGTACTTAAATGTCAGACTGTCTAATCGAACCCACGACCTTTGAAACCAAAGGCCAGAGTCCTACCGCACAGTCATACTGACACGGCCAAAAGGAAAAGTCCATACGCAGCATTAAACACGCTTTCATATACATATTACCACACACTTTCAAATCTGCACAGGTGCGACGCTTGACTGTGCATCACACACCACGTGAACAGAAAGGAACACACAATTAAAGAGTGAAATAAGGTTATAAACAGGACAGAATGCCAAATGGGCTCGATAAGTGTTAAATAAATACGGATGCAAACATATTTACGTTGCCTTTTGGACTTAAATGTCATACTTCCATAGTATGAGTGTGGTGGCAGTCAAGTAGCTGAATTTTAGTTGTTTAGGCTAAGTTTATAGGAGGTAATTGCCTAAAACGACAAATTGATTCAAATTATTATGGGTTGGCCAGTAGAATTTCACATTCGTGAGAAGCATTAAGGCTGGAGAGGCGTCGATGTTCCAAAAGAAATGTTTCGATTAATTTTTGCATTCTATAATACACACAAAAATCGAAATAGTTCAAAATTAGGTATCTACGAGGCAAAATCGGCACATTTCATGAACTGAACAGCACCTTAGGGACGTTCTAAAATGCTCAGTAGGAATGAGTTTTACAGCTATCTCAAACCAATAGCCAGCCACTGGGGCAATTGGTTTGAGATAGCTGTTAAACTCATTCCTACTGAGCATAACAGTATTGGCTATCAGTATTGAGCATAACAGTATTGGCTATGACCGACCATGACGATGTCGAGCGTCCAAGTTTGCCTTTGTTGGTAAGCAAACTGAAAAGAAACCGAACTAAGGAACCACATGGGTGTAATTTTTAAGCGTGTTTCATACCAAAATGGGTACACGTCACGATGAAGAAAATAAATTGCCATACAAAATAGAGTTCATCCAGCTGCTAATTCAAGAAATCAGGCAAACATTTATCCATTAAACAAAATGGGTAACTGTCCGGCTTTGTTATAATCATTTATATCCACTTCACTTGGTCAACTTTGGTGGTTATATAGCCTTTGCAATAATGTGTTTCGTATTGGTAGGACACTGACTAAACAATATTTACAAAAAAAAAATGGTGCAGCTTGCGTGCCATGCGGCCATAACATTTTTCATGGCTTCACAAACTGAATCAATCATGAAATAATGCATGTTTATAACTTACTGATTAAATTTGCTTTCATTTAAATTTTCTTTAACTTCATTATCTTCGACTTTCTTTACTTTAATGTGTACGTGTGCTGATGCAATTATTTACTTGATTTTCATTTAGCTTGCGACGATGAAAACTGAACTTTATTTACGTGAGTTTCATTTCGTTTGTGACGGTAAAAACTGAACGATCTTTAGCTCAACCTAAAACCATATTTTTTCAGCCTTCATCTCGTTTCTGTGAGATCTGTACAATCACCAAATCTTTAATAGTTTGTAGCCTTTGTAATTTATGTACTTGCCTAAGGAAAAACAGCATTTCTGCAGAAGGTTTCAATCTGTACGAAGCCTAGGTGACCATGTGCCATATACAGAAATCTACAGTTTGATTCCCAGAAAAAATATCAAGAACCTGGGCTAAAATCTCCCTTTGATTTCATTTTGCGTGTTTTATTTCACATATTTTCATTAGTGTTGTTTGACCAGTGTATAGAACAACGGAATTGTAGGAGTTAAAAATGAAACCCTGTGATGACACAGAAACACCTGGAAGATTTATCACTTAATTTTTCTAATATTGAAAGAGGGTCGAAAATATTTTGAATTCCATAATAACTCATTGTTTGAACTAGAAGAATCTGATACGATTTGTACTGTAATAAATGAAATTAATTAAACATATATTTTGTTACTTAGTGAAATTTTCTTAAGAAATGCACAAAGGAGCACCTCGGGTTTTTCTAAAGATTTTGTAACGTAAGCTATTTTCGACGTCTCATTAATACTTAGATTCGAGAGATTTTCACAGCACAAAGAGTCTTTAAAGAGTGGAGTCAACATAGTTTCGTAAAGTATCAAATAGCTAAAGACAGTCAAGTAGCTGGAGTTTAGGTCGTTTCAAGTTAAAATTTCAGGAGTAATCGCTTGTTCCCAATGCGGGGGTAAAATTATCTTGGGTCGATCTTCTCTCTATGTCAAAAAGAATTTTAGAAGAAAATGTTTGGGGATGGCTGATTACTATTATATACTGCAAAACAGAAGGCTTTACCAGGAACAGTAGGTTCGTGTTTCAAACTAAATGACACTATTTTGATGCCGCTGACAACACTGTCTCAAACGCTGAGGCTCAAATGTGCAAAAGCTAAAACGTTCAGACGCCTGAAACGTTGCTGACAACGTTGCCTCAAACTGTAACACATGGGTAAGGTTTGGATTCCGCTAAAACTCTAGCTCACATACAGAATATTTTGCCATCAAACAATAACACATCTGTCGGGGGCTTCCATCACTACAAGGCATACGTGTTCATAAGATATTACAGAAGCATATAAAGATGCTCAAAAGTACCCCCCATTTCAAACCGTAGAATAAAACATAATCGTAGAAAATCTCTCTCATTTGATTCAATGACCCTTGATCCCTACAATACCATAATAAATGTTTTTAAACTCCCATGTATGCATTGGTCAATTGCAAGATTCTAACTCTGTTCCTTTAGGCTAGGAAATCAAGCTGTTAGACACACAGCTGCTACAAAATTGGCTGTGCGAGAGTTCTCAGGGAACCCTTACAAAACTCGCTTATCGCTCTTGGACTTAGTCATTTACAATGAGGCTAGGATTTACGACAGGCTAGGTTACCCCGTTGACAACTGTGCAATTTTGCCAATTTAACTAAATAAATAATAAATAACAACTTTTCAATTTTAATGTTGTAAATTAAAAATTAAAAATTCCATAAATGAACACTAAAAATATTAGCACTTTACTGATGCCTGTCTCATGGTTACCTATTACCTACTCATTTCTTTAATGCTTTCATCTCCATAACAGTTCTATGAGGTAGGCTACTATCAGCCAGTCTGTAATTGACATCAGTGTTTCTTTCGCGATAACTTTCCAAAAATTATTTTGAAAAATTACGCGAGACGCATTGATGCGAAATGTCAAATAACCAACTGATCTAAGTTTATTCCATCAAATGATAGTACATGATTGCTTTAAATTACTTGGCTGTTCAAAGGTAGCAATTGAAATGGATTCTCATAGTTCGTTTTTATTGATTTTAAATAAAAATCTTAATCTTCTGAATTCCGTTGTGGCATTACCATAATGATTTCTGTTGATGAAAATGAAATGTATTCAACATCAGTTCCATTACGCAGGCCTATTCTTTAGAGTTACGGGGAGAAACAAATAAAAAAAATGTATGCATTGTTTTATTGTGTGTATTTAGTAGATTTTTTTCCAACACTTACTAGATTCAGACCAATTGGCATAAGAAACAAGCAGTCTCATCTAACAGCTGAAGGTATGATAGTACTAACACCTTAGCTGTTTTAAGTCAATGTTTACAGGAAATAAATGCTTGACAAATATCTATTGATGAAAATTACTATGTATTGGTCGTCTCTCTAATTTTTCAGGAGGATTTCATCACGAAATGTGTCAAAGGATGCTCCTCAATTGTGAAACTACCAGGCTAGGAGTGTTACAAAAGCGGTTGAGGTGCCAGAGAAATGTCTGTGTGTGTTGGGGTGGGTGGTGGAATTTTTCGGTATACATGAACAAAAAGAAAAGCAAAAAAATTGAGGGGCACCGAGTAAGACAGGCGCGTGTGGCAAACCGAATAGTGATATTTTGGGCAGCCAGACACGCTACCCAAATTAAGTAACTTTAGTGGTTTGGATTGACATTCAAATGCACTTTCACCGATCAAAACCACGAAAGGTGTAAGTAATATATACTATAACATTGTACATTGTACATTGTTGGTTAGCGATATGAAAAGGGAACAACTAAAGGAATAAATGAACTACAATTCTGAGGTCATCATGCACAGAATTGGCTGTCCCTTACGAAGGAATTGTTCATCAAACATATAACACCTCTGTGGCAGGCTTCCATAGAGCAACCAGGCTGAGGTTGGCGATGAAGACCTAGCTGTCGACACACAATGAATTCTCAATCTTCACCACCACCATAATGCATATATGCTCATGTGGTATCACGGGATCACACAAAGATTTTCGAAAGTACCGCCCCGTTTTAAAGTGTAGCGTTAAATAGATTCGTGGAAAAGCCTATCGATTTTCTCTGCTTTTATTAAGTTAATTGAAGCGTTATTTGTTTTCGCGACCTTTCGTATAATACCACGGACGTGCGCACAAGAACAGTTTTTGAAACTCCCATTTATTCCTTGGTCAGTTTGCGAGATTGGAACTCTGTTCCTTTTTGTTGGGAGACCAAGGTGCCAAATTACCCAGCTGTATTTTTTTCACTGTGCGAGAATTCTCAAGGAACCCTCACGATATTTTCACTCTTGGACTTATTTATTTACAGTTGAAGCTAGGATCGGCGACTTGGTATTCAACGGTTTAATAATGTGAATATTCATGGCACCTTTACAATTTTAATGTTATTAACTGAGCAGACACAACTTTTTTGAATAAACAAAGTTTAATACCTGTCAGCCTGCTGACTCTAAAAAGAGAACTGTGTATTTGGAATTAATGTTTATTTGCTGCATTTCTGACTAATGGAATTCTGCAGTTCCAAGACTGGGAATAAATTGTAAGCATTTAGTGTAGGAATTTTATTAAGTTCCATAAATGAACACTGAAAATGTCAATACTTACTGGTGTAATTCTCATGGTAACCTACTCAGTTTTTGCTCTCATCTGCATGAACGTTCTATAAAGTACCATCAGCCAGTTTTTAATTGATATCAGTGTGTCTTTCGCGATAAGAATTTTTTTTAAACTATTTAAAAAAAAACTATGCGAGACGAACTGATGTGAAATATAAAATAGCTAACGGATGTGAATGTATTCGTTCAAATGATTGGGCACTGTAAAATACTTGGCTATTCGAGGATATAACAACTGAAATGATACTTATAGATTGCTTTTATTGAATTTAAATAAATATCTTAATCTTTTGAAATCCATAGTCCAATCACCATATTTCATTTGGTGAAAATTAAATGTATTCAACATCAGTTCCATTACGCAGGCCTATTTTTTAGGGTCTACAGAAAAGAAGAAACAAATCTGTTTTTTTTTAACAATTTAATAATTTTTAACATCGATTTGATGTTTATAGTAAATTTATTGAAACACATAGTAGGTTTAGAAAACCTGACATATGAAACAAGTTGTTAACCATCATATAGCTGAAGGCAAGCTTGTATAGCAGGATCTTTAGCCGTTTTAGGCTAAAGTTTACACAGTGGC
>JAHWFP010026392.1:0-10204 GCA_023313725.1 Lithobius niger
CAGATCAAAATCAAACGTATAAACAAAGAAAATTCCAGTTACTTAAAAAACTATGTTATTTTCTTTCACAGCGACAGGAAGGACTTGAGGTCACATGGAGCCTAGTTGTTACTGTTGAGAGTTGTAAAATCATCTTTTTTCAACTGAATTTAAAACTATTCCAAAAAAAATGGCGTAGAAAACAGTTAAGAACGTTGGGTGTGAGAAAGAATTGCAAGATTGTTATTTTCATTCTTATTCTCTTTTTTTGGGGGGGAGGGGAGGGAGGTGGAACCGCAAAAGTAGAATTTGTCGGTTCGCCCCCCTGGCTAAAGTTGCGGCCCCAATGCCGCCTCCCCAGTAGAGTGATTCTAGCATCGTCCCTGCCTTTAACCCAAAATTTTTCGGTTCCACTACATTTCTGCGTTTCGGTGCTTAAGTGTCTGTGCACTACAACCCAAGTAACTGGGCGACCAAGCGACCGGACACCCAACCACTACTACGACCATCTTGATGTTGGTACACCAGTCCATGAAGAGGATCGTCCTTGGGCTTGTGGCCCACTCTCCTTTGACCCAAAACTTTTCGGTTCTGCTGCAACCCTGCATTCCAGTGCTCCTGCGTCCGTGCACTGCAACCTGGGTAACAAAGAGACCAAGTGACCACCCACTGCTACGACCTTCTTGATGTTGTACACCAGTCCATGAAAAGGACCGTCCTTGGACTCTTGGCCCGTCTCCGTTGTCCCGAAATTTTTCGGTTCCATTACGTCTCTGCGTTCTGGTGCTTCTACGTCCATACTCTACATCCCGGGTGACTGGATGCCCACTCGTTACTGTGACCATCTTGTTGTTTGTACTCCAGTTCATGAAGAGGGCCGTCCTTGGGCTCTTGGCCCATTCTCCTTTGGCCCGCTAAACTTTTCGGTTCCTCTACATCTCTGCGTCCCGGTGCTTCTACGTCCGTACTCTCCAGCCCGGGTGATGGGCAACCGGACGACCGAGCGACCGGACGCCCATCCACTGCTACGATCTTCTTGGTGTTCTATACACCAGTCTCTGAAGAAGACCATCCCTGGGCTATTGGCCCGGTCTCCTGCACTGAATTATTCAAGTCTGTTGCCGGACATCCGTCTTTAAAACTATGTTTCTGCATTCAAGTGCTGTTACGTCTGTGCACTGTAGTAGTGTTATAATGCGATATTCAGTCAGCTATTCAGGGTGTCCCAAAAGTTCGAGTCCCCCCTCACAACTTTTGAAGGGGTTGAATAAAGACAGTGAAACCCTGGCAATGTAGGTTTGGTTAAAGGATCTACCTTTGTGTACAACCGACACCCCCCCCCCCCAGTGGGCCCCCAGGGGCCCCAATCAGAAATTTCCAATGGAATGGGGGGTAAGGAATACCTTATTTGATAGGTCTTCATTAGGCGAGTAACGTGCTGCAAGATTGCATCGATATGATGAGCACATCCAAAATGGCGGCCACCTGTTTTTCCAACGATCCTTACTGCTGTCTCCTCTGCCTCCAACAAGTAAATCTGACTCCTCGTCTTTCCTTTCACGACTTGCAGCGACTGCTTCACATACCAAGACCTGTGTAGAAACGACTGAACCTAACCCACGTTCATTGCTGACCATACATAACATCGCTTCAATGGTCCCTTCCTTGCGGTTCCGACCTATCCTTCCAAACGCAGCCATCGCCCGTACCTCTGCTGCTCTATCCTGAAGATCTTGCACACTTCCACATTACTTATGCACCCCTTCTCTCCGTTGCGCGGTGCTTCTCTCTTGGACCAAAGGACACTTACACAGTCTCACTAAACTCGTCCTCATTTCACACCACAACAACAGGAGCCCCAACACTTCAAGAAGTGATGGATCAACACGCGGTGACCATCCTTTTTTCTCAGCAACTCCTGCCGCTTTGGCAAACGAAATTGACCGTCAGCGACAACAGTCGACCTCCTTACAAATGGCAGCTTAAAGGTCGATTCTCACCAAAACCGGAATCGGAATCGAATCGGAAAAGGAAGGAAAAGTACACAAATGTGCATGCTCAGACGCTTTCCGATAACTTTTCCATTCCAAAATGCGCCCGACTTTTGGTTAGCTCTTCCGATTTGTTCCGTTTCGAAGTGCATATCGGTCAGCCAATTGGTTCTTGCGTACAAGGCACGTGACGCCAAGGCCACACAACCCGCTCGCTTCAAAAGAAGTATGGCGGTCACCGGCGCTATGATTCTTGATCGAAGAAGTGCGCTAATAGCATGGTTATTCCTATTTAAAAAAGAGCAAACTGCCACGAGGTTCATAAAAACACACATTCGTGGCCGTTATACTGCGCAGTTGGACTATGTGGGAAGCTTTAAAATACCGTTTAAAACTTGGAAAATTTGGGCATCTGCCTACGACACAAGGACCACGAACGAAAGCGTGATATGAAGGGAGAGTGATCTTACGTGACCCACCGTTTTTATTTCACATTAGAAACAAGCACGATCGCTTTTAGCTTTCTTCCTCTGTTTGATTACAAAGCTTATCTATTTATTAGCTGGAATAATCCAACCACTGCAGCCTACGTAAGCAGGATGAGGAGGGAGATGGGGAAAGAGGGGAGGGCTTGTCGGTCAGCCAGTCAAGGAGTGGTTAAGCTCTAACTGATCATTTAAGTCTTTCGACCTCGGTGGGAATGGTTATACTTTTTATTCCGTTTCCATTTTCCTTTTTTCCTATTCCTTTTCCGTTTAGATTTTGGTTGGAATCAGCCTTTATGCCAGGTCAAGGGCCCGTCAGTCACACCCTCTTAAAACCTCAATCAACACATGGGTCTGTACCGTCCCAACCCCTACAAGTCATGGAGCAACCACAGGCCTCAATGATATTTCTTTGCCCTTACAGTCATTCCTGAGTTCCACGTCGACCAGACTCGCGGTCCCTGCTTTGGCGAGACCTACGCCAACGGTTCCTCTGGCACTCTCTGCCTCGGTCACCCACCGCGGCCGCACTTCAATTCCTGTTCCGCACCCGGTCTAGGAGATCAAGCAGTCGCACATGCCTGTTGGTCTCTTCTTCAGCGCACTTTGAATGCCTAACTTCATACAGCGTCTGGCAGTCTGATGACACGACTATATTCGTTCCTATCTCTACCACAACCTCTTCAACACCTGTGCTACATGGTCGCCCATTGGATCAAAAACAGAAATCGACCAGGCCGTACCCTGGTGTTTTATGTTTTAAAATCATTGGCTTTAAAAATCGGTTCAACAGAACTTAAGAAATACTCCTCTTTTAGAGTGGAGAACCCAGAAGTCAGACTAGAGTACCCTATTTAGTCACGCTTAACGAGGACCATAATGCAGCATGTCTGCATACTTGTATTAAGTTACGATTACGTGCTTTGCAAAGATTATATGCCTACCTTAGCTCTCAAGGAATGTATGGTCAAGCACTATAGCTCTGGCCTTTGATCTGAAATGTCAGAACGCAACAGAAATAGGTTTGCCTGTGTATTTATTCATTATATGTGAACTTTGTATTTACACAACTTTGGTTGGCATAATTTTCAACATTCTGTTTAGCAGAAGTGGCTCACGGTACATAACAGTGCCATAGTAATTTTCTATACTTCACTTGCAACTGTCGAGTTCATAAGTATTGAACTTTGCTCTATCAGTGTGAAACAATGCAATATGCCTTCAATGCATCATGCTCAGAGTTGATAAACACAATTTCAGTGAACAACAGTAACAGTTAAATTATCAATTTCTCATGATCTTATGTGATGTCTGATGTTTGAATAACCTTGACTGTTCGTAATGTATGCAAACTTTAAAACTTTTTTTATTTTTTTATTATTTTTTTTAGCCACCAGGCAGTCAAGGGACTGTATGTGTGGTGTCAGGGTTGTGCTCATGGTGGACACCTTTTACACATTCAAGAATGGATGAAAACAAATAAGTCTTGTCCAGTTGGCTGTGGACATTTATGCCAGTACACATGATGAAGATTAAAGTACTGTATGCTCACGATTAACGTTCGTCGGCAATAGCATACCTACTTTAGCTGTGCTGCAGTTGATGTTGTTTGGGTTGACTTTGGCTATAACTTACAAGCATTACTCAAGCGTTATCTTCAGGCTAGCTAAGTAAAATTAATATACCATAATACTAGCTGAACCACCTTTTCAGCAGTGTATTGCATTAGCTGCTCCAACATTTGCCCTGTGTCCAACTACCTGCAGCATTGATCTGCAGCAACCCTAGGCCACAGTCTTCTCTGTTACAGATAGCTAACTAAAACTCGTATTTTACTTAGCTACAATTAACTTCATTACACTTCAGGCACGCAGTACTGGAACAAAGAAATGCGGATGAACGTGCTCATGTCCTCATGACTGTGTTCAGTGTCGAGTTCCATATTTGGGTATCGGAATATGTGAGAGCCAATGATATCGTCCAGTGTAGTGGAGATTTCAGGTGAAGACATTTTACTGGATTGTTGGAATGGATTCACTTACTGTTTGTAGGGGCGATATAATGTTGGCTGGAGATTGATTTAATGTGCCTAGAGAGACTAGAATAAGAGTGTAATTTATACACTTCAATCTCAACAATGCTGTTGTGTCTTATGCCGGTCCTTGATGACTTGCACAACCTCAGGTGTACTTTTGAACCCTGTTAAATTGTTTTAATAGTAATTACAAAGGAACATGAAACTAGAAAACTACACAAACTTAGTATGATCCTAGGTATTTATTTTTTTTGCGTTTGATTAATCTATGGTTGTGCTAATTGAAAATCATGCACGTGTCACCAGCACCATGCCAATTTTGTTTGTTTTATTTTATTTTGTACATGGCACTAGTGTGATAACCTGGAAGAGCAAGCGTGAATCCAGAATGTTACCTCGGGAGACAACTGCAGCTTGTCCTGATGTCCCTAAGAGAGCCATAAACTATAAACTTGGCAGACTTTCTCCTGCTGCTAGCTTTAAATTAGTGCGTTCCTGAACGAGTTAACAAAAGAAACAAATAGAAAGATTGTGGTTTTAAAATAAAAAGAAAAGAAAATTAACGAGAAGGAAATAAGTCAGTCTTGATACTACAAAAATGCCTTGTTTATTTGTACTAGGACATAGCACAGCACAGAAATTTACAAAGTTAGCAACAACTAAATTGTTTCGGTTTAAACTTAATAGAAAGCTGTGTGCACAATCTTTAGTTGGAACCACAAAACTGTTCATTTCTCTTTGCGACTGCAGGGTGAAAAATAATAAAAATAGCTGAAGCTAATAACTGGGGTTTAAGACACCAGTGGAACTTGAAACTACTGTGTCCTCATACTTGTTTTCTCTCAGCATTGTTGCACTTAAAGTGGTATCCCTGTCTAGAAGATTTAAAAACATTCAGAATCTTACTTTGAAATGTATCAGCCATCGGAAAAATGAAGCATACTTATGCTAAATTTCAAAAACAAAGATATATTAATATCTTAGCAAATTTTCGATAATGCAATAATAGCTGGAGATGTATAGTCACAGCCGACTATCTTCATCAGGCAAAGCACACCTTTTTTTTCCTGTTGAATTTGAATTCTTTATTTTTGAAATTTAGCATAAGTGTGCTTCGTTTTTTCCTATCTAGAAGAACTTTAAAATTTAAGTTTATAAAAACTACATTCTGAAGTTTAGCCTCTAAACCTAACTTTGCTTAAGTTTAAGAAAACGACAATTTTAACTTGATTAAAATTAGTTTTTACTATCCTAAAATACTTACCTCTAGTATGTGCTAAAATCGTTTTCGATTTGCTTTTCTACCCGATTTTTTACACCCCATAAAAGTTTAAAACACCTGCAACACTTGCAATGCAATGAGGTTAGCCTATCTGCCACTTGGTGCGCAACAATCGTTGCCTCCAACAAGCCAGCGCCAGCCAAACACTGCCTCCACCATCGCAACACCAAACACTGCCTCGTGACGTGTCGCCTGGACTTCACTGCCTTTGCCCACATTCTCTCTCCCATTTAGAGAAAGTTCCAGCGGGCATGATGACACTGCAACACTCCTTGTGTTGTGCCATCTCCTTTCCACTGTGTACACAAACTTCACTCACTCCCCAACAACACTTCCAGCTGCCACATGGGGACGCTTCAGACCACTCTCACTCGCTGCATCTGTATTGCGAAGATAATGGGCGATGAAGGTGTTTTGTTGGTCCAAGACCATGCAGCTACCACATCATTAAGCGGGGTACTAGACACGAAGGCCCAAGACGCAGCCAAAGTCCTCAACGCATGGGCCCTCACATTCGCAGGGATGTCCAGATAGTCCAGTCCTCGCCCTCTTGATGATCTCACAAATCCATTTCCCTATCTTCGCTGGTGACGGTAAGGGAAGGACACCTCCAAATGCTCGATCGCATTGCAAAAACAGCGGTGTCAGTGTAGATCCTGATCGTCCCAAACGTCCCGACTGCTCCGTCAAATTGGTCCTGTCTAAGTAAAGGCGGAGAGCCCGGACCAGGCCTTGGATCCACTCCGTACCCCCCTGGACCAGCCACTGGCTTCAATGCCTTAATCACCAAAGGCATGGGGGCCACATCTGGTCTTTGATTCTCCGCACGGAATTCATCTGGAAAAACCAACGACACGGATGACCAGTCTCGAGCAAAATGGATGTTCGTGCCACCAGAGCCACCAAGGAAAGAGTCCTCTGTGACAGTAGAAGCAACGGAGCTGAGCAAAGAGGTTCATAAGGCGCCAACTCCAGACCGGCCAACACTAAGGGCAAGTTCCATTTGGGGAACAACTGTTAGCCCTCGGTCTTGCATTCACAAACGCCCGGACCGGGCACGAAAAATGTTCACTAGCCACCAGCTTCTTATATCAACAAGACGGAGTTGATGGCCGACCTGTACCCCTTGATGTCCGTCGGGGACAGGCCCTTGGCGAAAGGTTCTTCCAAGAAGGACGACAAAGCGGCTTCAGTAGGGTCCCTTGGATCAAATCCCTTCTTCTGGCACCAGAAATTCCAAACTTTCCACCTGGCCTCTTAGTTATTCCTCGTCGACGAACGGAGGCAACGCTACATCCGCTCTGAGACCTCGGTGGTAAAACCCTATCCTTCCAAATTCCTCATCACAGTCTCCACCTGTGAAGATGAAGCATAGCGGGACAAGGGTGGGTCGCCGCACCTCCGTGCTGGGTCAGGATGGAGTCCGAGAGCGGCAGAGGAAGTGGTTCCTCCTTCGACAGTTCCGCTAAGTCTGGATACCATGACGCAACTGGTCAGAGTGGTGCCACCAGAATGTATTCTCCCGGAGACTTGCGAAGTTGTTCCAAGATGCTTGTAGAAGTGAGAACGGGGGGGAAACAGGTAGCCGACACGCCTGCCCAGTCGATGGAGAGACCGTCCGTGGCCCACATCGTCGAGTCCGGAAACGGAGAGACAACGTGTGGGAGTTGGCAGTTGTAGCATGTCGCAAACAGGTCCACCCAGGGTTTTCCCCACGTCAAGAATGAGCTCTGGCACAGGCTGGGATCGAACCTCCATTCTGTTATGGGAGTCCTGACGCGACAATTCTTCTGCTAGATTATTAAGCTTCCTGCTACATGACGCGGACACAGGTTGAGGTGCAGGGCTTCATACAGTCGAAACAGCAGAGAAGTCTGTTCCATCATCAACCAAGAACAAGTCCCTCCACCTTTCTTGATGTGAGCCACCGCCATCGTGTTGTCCACCATCTTTCCGCGCAAAACTCCTTCCCAGGCCTGCACCGCCAGACGTTTTGCTCACTTCTCCAGAACATTGAGGTGCAACTGGCTCTCCTCTTCTGACCACACTCCCACCGTCATGAGACCCTCGAAGTGTCCCCCCCCCAGCCTGTGAAGGGCGCGTCCGTGAAGAGAAGTCCATCCGGCGTAGGGTCCTGAATCGGCACTCCCTGGCAGGTTTTGAGGGGGTCGCCCCACCACTGAATGGTATCCACCCTGTCCAGGGAAATCACGTCCCGCCAGGACGACGAGGTTGCCACTCCTGGTTCCTGAACCAATGAATCGGCCTGACCTTCCATTCCCTGAAAGGAACCAGCTCAGCACAGGAATCGATGACACCTATTACTGACAACAGGTCCACTGTCGTAATCTCGGTGGCCAGCTGCAACCTTTCCTTCGGATCCTGTTACTTCTCTATCTGTTCCTGCGATGGCCAAACCGTGAACTCGTCCATATGAAACTGATCGCCGAGGAACACAAACCGCCTGCACAGCACCAGGCTGGACTTTTCCAACTGGACACCCTGACCCAGAGCCTTGAAGACATGATGACATCTGTCCAATTGCCACCTGAGTACTTCCTCCGACTGATGGCAGAGCAACCAGTCGTCGATGTAGGCATGGGCTCGAATGTCCAGACGATGTAGAAACCCCAAACCCAGGCAAAGCACTGCCGTGAAAACATGAGGTCCAGTTGCAATTCCTAAGGGTAGGACACGAAACTGGTACAATTGACCTCCTACAAAGAGGCGAAACAGATGCCGAATCCCCTGGTGCAACGGAACATGCATGCATACATCCTCGAAGTAGATGGCAATCGTAAAAAACGGTTGGCTGCATCGCTTATCTGACCGACTGAATTGTCTCCATCTTGAAACGCTGCTTCTCTAGATGTTGGTCCAGCTTTCTGAGGCTGAAGTCAGCGCTGGTTCAGACGCAAATGGCGGCGAAAAGCCTCTGCCTACAGCGGAGAGAGTGAACACGTCGTCAGTGATGAGCTTCCAGTTGTCCACATGGTAATGAAACCTTACCCCCTTGCCGGTGAAGTGGAGTAAGGTGAGGGGGAAAACATCCATACCTGCTCTTGCGTGGATGACCCCGAAAGGCACCCCTTCCACATTATGAGAATCCACGGAAACGTCCCCTGCCTTGAGAAGGGGGTGACCCTGAAACGTGCAACGTGCTACTGTGACGTGGAGAAGTCCGAGCAACGTCCGTTAGGGAAAAAGCTTGTAGGTATAAACCTGAGAAGGAAGGAGGATGTGTTCTCTGCTCATGACACCATACGCAAAATGCCCCAAAAAATAGAAGTACGGAATGCATTGAGAAAACAGCTCTGTTCCGAGAAGAAAACACTACCGTAACCTAGATTGATAGAGTAATTATCAAAATCTACGCTCATCTCCAAACACAAAATACCGTTCAGTGTTAGCAAATGTACGGTCCCTTGGAAGGGGATCGACGTTCTGACGTTTCCAAACCTAGATGTTAAAAGAAAACCACCATTACCTCCCAGAACGGTCTCTAGGCCTCAACGACCCAATCCGCTCCATGAGGTGCGATTCCCACACAAGAATGAAAAAGCCTCCACCCGAGCATTGTACGGGGCTAGCAAAGTACGGGGGTGGAGGAGGGAACTCAATGTAAGTAGAAAATAAAAACCTCACAAGACACCTGTAAAAATTGATTTACTTCGAGTCGTGTACCGATCAATCTGGAGACCTGTTAGGCCCCAAAGAGACAAAAAAGTTGACCTGACATTACAAAAGTGCACAACTCCGTTTTCCAAGTTAGCCGACACTCGACATCTTTAGAAGACAAGACCTGAATACGCCCGGGAGTGATTTGGGGGGGGGGGGTCAACCTTCTACAGAATCTTGTGTCTGTGAATTTGAGAAACAAAACAGCAGAAAACTTAGCCAGCAAAAGGCAACAAAAGGGTTCGTTCTGCAGAGCCCTGATTTTCTAAAAATCCAAACGGTTTACTAATAGGCCTCACGCTGCACAACAAAGGCTGCAGTGCAAACGTGGTAAAATACCCTTATGCAGCCACAGACCCTCATACAAAATACAGTGTCAGTAACAAGCAAGGAATTTAAAATTAAAAATTTAAAAATTCCTTAACGAAATTTTAAAAAATGCAAGATTTGGAAGGTGTTTTTGATGCAGTGACCGCTTGGTCAACTGGAAGAATCACCGTAAAAAACTGCATGACACGACCAATGTGAAGAACCAAACACGGCCATGCAACGACTTGTCAACTGCCAATGACGATGGCCGGTCCTAGCCGGTGACGGGAGCCGTGAAGTGTAACCAGAATGCGGCCAAGTACTAATAAAGTTGCGATGTAAAACCACACGTGGCTAACAAGGAACGATGACGAACTGTGAAGTATACTTTGATGTTTAGCATCCTTGTAGGTCTGACAACTTGCACATTTCGCCCAGGACTTTA
>JAHWFP010026392.1:10214-20722 GCA_023313725.1 Lithobius niger
GAGCCATTTGGAATCAATGTCGTAAGGATATCGAGTATGTGCCTAATGTAAACTTTAGCCCAATAGAGAGCTTTGTCTTTGGTCTATGAAAATAATAATGTTGCAATTTTTTTCATAAGCAGTTTATGTATTTCTTTATGAAAGTCTTGTTTTTTTTTTTTAATTTCACCCGACATTGGTCCTATTTCTTCCAGGTGTGCAGCATTTGTTTCACCTCATTTTCCGCCATAAAATGACATAAAAATCACACCTAGACTCGGTAAAATTACATGGTCGGCACTTGCACACGTGGTGAATGTCCTGAGGGGTTTTATTCTTCTTTATTTTTTACACGAACCTTCGGGAAAATCTCCGACACGAATATACGACACAGTTTATTACAGTCCATTTTGAAAACTTCGGGCAAGGAGTACAAAATGCCGGCGATTTCTTGGCGAAAAGCAAAAAGAACAGAGCAAACACTACACACGTCTGCACTGTCCCGTACCCGAAAACGAAGTGTCATTGTAGGGCTGGTGCTGGCTTGTGGAGTCAACAATTGTTGCGCACCAAGTGGCAGATAGGCCAACCTCATTGCATTACAAGTGTTGCAGGTGTTTTAAATTTTAAGGGGTTTAAAAAATTGGGTAGAAAAGCAAATCAAAAACGATTTTAGCTTATACTAGAGGTTAGTATTTTACAGATAGTAAGAAACAAAAAATGTTCATGGTCCCTAGTTAACTTAACAAAAATAAAGAAAGCCAAAGTTCTAGCTTCATCTACGAGTTACTGGCTGTACATACAAGCTCGGAAATTAAATAAGCTGTATATATAATACACCTAGATTGGGATGTTACACACACCAAACGCAACATGCATGGAACGGGAGGGGGACCAGCTAGACCGGCATATGTTACGCCAATATACAGCTAGTTCCAAATGTAATGGAAATTATAATTAAATCAAACTCACTACTACTGGCAATACAACGTGAGTGAACTGATCACAATAGCAAGAGCGCTAAGCAGCTTTAGAATTAAAGCAACTAGTTTATATTACAGAACTAATAATTTAGAAGTTAAGAGAAAAAATTATTTTGTTCAACTTATATGAAATCAATTATGGTTGCAACTTTAGTTTGTAGTTGCAGTTTTTACAGGACAGCTGAAACAATTTAAGTAAAATTATAGCTTATCAAACAGTGGCACAAGACCGAATTTCTTGTCAAAATACATTAAAACATTCATAAATAATATTTAACACATAATTTCAGATAACAAGAATCATCACCAGATTCTTGTGAATTTTCAACAGACTGTATATTCGTCTGTCTTCATCAGGCGCAAATAGTTTTGAGAGCTTATAACTGCATCGTTTTGAAAATCGCAATTCGAAAACGATGTAGTTACAAGCTCTCAAACCTATTAGTGCCTGATGAAGACAGACGAATATACAGTCTGTTGAAAACTCACAGGAATTTGGTGAGGATTCCTGTTAACTGAAATTGTGCGTTAGATATTGTGTCGATTGTGCATTTGATCGATGTGAGCTCTCGAGTAAAAACTGCTGCGATATTTTTAATGTTATAAATAATAAAAATAGAACACGGCATTCTTCGAGGGAATGTTACACAAAACTAAACAGGCATATATAATGATCAAACGAACATTATAATTGAAATAAAGACAATTACATATTTTCATAAATGAAGTAACATTTATTTAGGCCTAAAACTATGATTCAACTTAACCAAGGATCCACGTTTACTTCCACCAAATATGTGGAATGGGAGTTTTGTTATATAATGCAAAGACAAATAAATAATGGCACTGTATTTATATAAATCGCAACCAAAAGCCATTGACTGTAAAGGCCTTTATTGCGAGTAGAGCTCGTCTTGTTTTACTTAGGCATCAAGGAAGACCACAAGTGCAACTCACTAGTTTAAAGTAAATACAACAATTTATAAAATAAAGAACCATTAGCTACAAACCAGTACCCAAACTCTTACTTATAAACAGAAAACTTCCCGACTTAACAAGGAATGGGAAGGGGTTTGTCCAATAGTGCCAAAATTACGATCTTCCTTACACTGCTGGGTCACTTTTCTTGGATTTTGTTTTCACTCTTCGATGATGATTTTTCGACAATTTTGACAGTTTTATCTGGATTTAGTTTCGTCTGCCTGGCAATCAAATTGGCGCACCTAACCTCATAAAAATGGTGGGGAGGAGGGGGGGTCAATTTTATCTTTCAAAAATTTGCGAAGTACATAAACTGGTAAGTTGATGTACAGATGCTTAAAAACATCCAAGTAATTAAAAACAAAAAGTATTAGCACTTTTACTTGACCACGGGAAAAAAAAATATACAATGGCAAAATATGTCTTTACATGTAGGTTTTGTTATCACTTAATTTCTGTATGATGGCAACTTTTTCCAGTGTTGCTCGTAAACTTGAATTGACTCTTGTCTTGCATGAGCAGTGATCGTAAAACAACTGATTCTATAACGTCGATTATCGGGATGTGGTATGCATTACAGTTAAATGTTGAGTTTACTTCCTTTCAGTTCAGTCTTCTATTTGTCTTAACAGACGTACATAAAAGCATAGGGGCATTTACAATTGGCAGACGGGCCCTTGTCCAGTCCATCGCCGATTTACCTTAGAAGGTTCTCTTTCCCTTGCACTCAAGGTCATAAGAGCATAATTGACCTTAAAAGTGAGTTTCCTTTCAGGTTGTCACATCAGATTCATGCAAAATGTGTAACTTTTGAAATTGCAACTTTGAGGTCCTGTGTTCATCCTAACTTTTATATTGTGAATATTTTGGCAAATTCTTGAGTGAAGCATGTTTCTGGGTTATCCCTTCCTGGTAGTTATAATCCACCATCTACAAAGTTAAAATTCTGGGAAAAAACAAACCATCATACTTTGAATGTTCAAAAAATTCCAAGACACGAAAAGATGCTCAAATTCAAAATAAACAAATCCTACCAATTTGCGAATGTTCAACAAGCTGCATTGACTAAAGATGGAAAAAATTATAGTCCTCCTGTCTTCATCAGGCCACCACAAGAAGTTTTTTATTGCGTTTTTTCTTGCTTGGGAAAAATCCAATACCTGTCAAATTTTTGCATTGTTGTCTCAACGATGTTGCTTGGACCTTGAGGTCTCGAGCGTTGTAGCCAGCCAGCTCGGCAACCCTGTCCCGTGTATGCGCGGGCGTCCTTATAAGAATGGCAGCATCGTGAGCTTCTCAAGCAATCGTCTGGGACGGTCGCTCGTTCTGCTGCTCTCTGAGGTGCTTTCGCCTGTATTCTACTCCTGCCGCACATGAAAACATCGTAGCTCCCTCCCCGCTGATTCCCAAATCGATCCATCTTTCCAAAGCTTTGCTTTTGGATTGCCGCCGCAATAAAGCCCGCTGATTGGTTAGATGTCAGCTCATCTGAAATCGGAGAAATGAAGCCAAGCCTATTCGGCCGTGGAGCATGCCGCTGTCCCCACTGCCTTCCCCAGTACATGCCGCTCACCCGATGCCGACGTAGTGCAGCTGACTCTCTCGCTCTTCCTGCTCTCAGCTAGTCATCGTGTCAGGCTGCCGCTGATTCGGCCTCCACCTCATTTCATGCCGCTTTTCCCACCGACGGCACCACGGACGACATCTAGACTACGTGCCGCCCACATGTATCTGGATTTCGTACGACAGTTGTTGCTCGACAGACGTTTTCGTCTCGTAACACCAATCGATTTTCAGCCATAGATGAAGATTCTCACAGTTTTCAACTAAACCAGCTCGTCTCATTGTGACCAAAAGCCACGTTTTGAGTGAAGAATCGAGACGGAAGCCATTTTCACCTCTTGCTGCTTATTTCGTCTCGAGTGGTAATGAAGACTTCTGATGCTGTCCACACTGGAGCTCGTCTCATTCTTGGCTAAAACCCATGTTTTGAGTGACGAGTCAAGACGGATAGCGCCTTCACCACCTTCCTGCTTGTCTCGAGTGAAAACGAAGACCAGCTGCTTCCCGCAAGAAGACTAGTCTCATTCGTGGCGTTAACCTACGTTTTGAGTGAAGATTCAAGATGGATGACGTTTCACCTCCAGGCGCTTGTCTCGACCGTGGCTGACCCCACGTTTCGAGTGAAAATCAAGACATCTGTTGCTACCCACCCTGATGCTCGTCTCAATCTTGGCTAAAACCCACGTTTTGAATGAAGAGTCAAGACGGTAAGCTTCTTCTCCCCTAGCTGTTAGTCTGGACCGTGGCAGACCCCACGTCTCGAGTGAAAATCAAGACGACCATGGCTATCAACACCAAGTTCATCTCATTCGTGACTAAACCCACGAATTGAGGGAGGTTTTCAAGACAGAGGATGTCTCATCTCACCTCGACCCGCACATCTCGAGTGAAGATCAAGCACGACTACGGCAACCCACGCTGATGCTCGTCTCGATCATAGCTAACCCCATGTCTTGAGGGTAATTCAAGACATCTGTTGCTGTTCAACGCCAAACCCTGTCTCACTCGTGGCAAAAACACACGTCACACCAAAGCATCATGACGAACGTGAATCTCTTCACTGACAGCTCGTCTCGACCATGCTCGTTGCGTCCACGACTAATTCCACGTCTTAAGTGAGAATCAAGACGACTGCTAACGTTCAACACTAAACTCGTCTCAATCCACGCTTGGAGTGCAGATTCAGACGGATGGCGCCAACCCTGTTGGAAACTCTTCCCGTCCATTGGAAAACTCATCTCGAAAAACATCCAAACAGAGATTACTATCGACTCGGACGCTTTTCTCATTCACAATCTTGCTACTCGTCCAAACCATACCGAACCCCACGTCTCGAACTACAACAAAGACAACTGTTGCTGTTTCACACCAATGCTCTTCCTAATTGGAACCAAACCGACGTTTGAATGAAGTTTCAAGACTTATGACATTTTCAGTTTCATTACTGGTCTCGTCGTCATCCACAACGTTTGCAGCAAATTTATGCCGCCTGTGTTTGACCCATAAACGGCTACACCATTCAATTTTCGACCACCAACCAATTTGGTTAACCATTCGGCCGAGTCCACCTTGAAGACACCGTGGCTCCCCTCCCGCAGTTTCTCAGGATTGACCCACCATCCGAATGCAACTTGGGATCACATCCTCATCCACTCGGCTCAGACCCTGACCACCCTACGGCCACCGTGGGCCCCAAGTCTTGCACTTCGACCGTCAGTTAACCGCATGATATTAACTTGCTGTCTCCCGACTCCACGAGGAAAACATCGTCCGAATGTCCATACCATCACCATGGGGGTGAACCGCTTCGAAAAACGCCGTGACATCGTGGCTCCCTTCCATTTGTTTTCCCCCGGTCTGTTACACGTCCGAAAGCCAAATTGAGACCGCTGCCAATGTGAACTGCTTCCATTGAACCCTCCCACACACTGTGAAGACATCATAGCTCCTTCCCATCGCTTCCTGAGGCTGACCGACCGTCCGAAAGCTTGCTTTAAGATTTTCTTCCAATAGACCTGCTTTCGTTCGCAAAACCACGAAGACGCCGTGGCTCTTTTCCCGTCGATTCCTGGGACTGGCCCACCACCTGTAAACTAGCCTGGAGTTCTCCTTCCAATGGACGTGCTTTCGTCCGCAAAGACCACAAAAATATTCTGGCTCCTTTCCCGTCAATTCCTGGAACTGACTCACCGTCCGAAAGCTTGCTTGAAGACTCCCTTTCAATGGACCTGCTTTCGTTCGCAAAGCCATGAAGACACTGTGGCTTTTCCGGTTGATTCCCTAGACTGACCCACCGTTTGAATCAGGGCCGTAGCCAGGAATTTTTTTATACCCCCGCACCAGAATTAAAATGAAGCGGCTGCAACTCCCCTTGCCCACAAACAAAAAATCCTAATCCCCAATGAAAACTTTTTTCCTGGTTGTGAATATGAGCTTTTTTTTACATTTATTTCGTCGTCCATATTAATGAAACTTAGATATATGAATTAGTTTAAGTCTCTGCGCTTCTCAACTATGAGGCCTAGAATGGCATTTTGTGGCAATTCAAAGGATTTTTTTTGTAATCGTTGAGAAAGGTAATGAGTTTTTTTTTTTCGAATTACTGGGTTTAAAAACAAATTAATAAGTAGTTTTAACGCAGGAATCAACATTTTAAAAAAATTAACAATCAGCACTTTTTTTAGTGGGGTACCGTTTTCGTGTTTCAACAATATAACTCGGCTCTAAGCAGACTTTAAAAAAAATAAAATAGCCATTTTCATATCTTGCGTGAAATTTTGTCGAAATTATAAACATAACATAGCTTACATAACTGTAAGCTTTATTCAGGAATAGGCTATTTTTATTTCGCTTACCAACAAAATGACTACCTTCTCATGCCGCGTAACCATGGTATCGCTCTCATGGCAGCTTTCAATTTTTAACCATGTTTTACATCGACTTCTGAACTTTAGATTTTCTTTGTTTGGAATTTTACAATTTTTCACAGGATTAGGAGAGCATGATCTATCATTTGAAACCTTTACCACCTTTTTATGTTACGCAGTTCTCTGGAAATAACCTCGAGTTCATAAACAAATCTCAATATCGTAGTCCACTATGAAGGCCTCGTCACGATCCTTGCCTAAAGAAAACCCCCGCACGTGCGGGGGCTGCGGGGGTGCTGGCTACGGCCCTGGTTTGAATGCTAGCTAGAAGATTCTCTTCCAAGAGTCCTGCTTTCGAAAGATCGGCAACCGCCGTGTACAGTGGCTTATTGTCAACATCACGAAGAAGCAGGAAGATCCAGCAAGAATAACACAATACCACATACCGCCAAAATTTTATCTGTTCAGTAAAACACCAAAAGTTCCCTCATTTAAATTTTCGGTGAAAAACAAGTGGCCGTTCACCTTCTTCAGAACGCAACGAGGCACAAAACTTTGAAAACGGACGTTACATGGTTACATGGTTAATTTAAATGAGAGAACTTTTGGTGTTTTACTGAACAGATAAAATTTTGGCGGTAGGTGGTATTGTGTTATTCTTGCTGGATCTTCCTGCTTCTTCGTGGAGTCCTGCTTTCGTTCGCAAAACCACGAAGCCATCGTGGCTCCTCTCCCGTTCGCCATAAAGCCTCAATTCCCCCCCTCTCCCGTTGATTCCCGGGACTGACCCACCGCCTGCCAAACTGGCTTGGAGATTTCCTCCCAATGGACCTGCTTTCTTCCGCAAAGACCATGAAACCATCCTGGCTCCTTTCCCGTTGACTCTTGGGACTGACCACCGTCCGATAGCTTGCGCTTGAAGATTCTCTTCCAATGGACCAGCTTTCGTTCGCAAAACCACGAAGACACCATGGCTTTTTCCCGTTGATTCCCGGGACTAACCCACCGTCCGAAACCTTGCTAGAAGATTCTCTTCCAATAGTCCTGCTTTCGTTCGCAAATCCACCTAGACACCGTCACTCCTTCCCGCCGATTCCCGAGACTACCCCACTGTCCGAAAACTAGCTTGGAGGTTCCCTTCCCTTGGACCTGCTTTCGTTCGCAAACCCACAATAACACCGTGGCTCCTTTCCTGTGGATTTGTGGGATTGACCCACCGTCTGAAAGCTTGCTCAAAGAATTCTTTACAAAAACCGTGACTTCAACATTCACTCTGAACCTTCCGTCCCTCGACGCATAAAAAACCCTTCTACCAGGAAGACCGGTTTTGGGACCCGTCTGGATGGAACCTCACCATCACAAGGAACCACTAACATCATGCGTAGTTCGAATCCAAAGCCAACTCATTCGATCTATGAAGCCACCAAAAATGCTAAATTCCTTCTTCCCCCCCACCCGTCGTGCACCCAACTTGGACTCCCAATCCATCCACTTAATCAGGGAAATAAATTATTCCTTTCTAACTTGACAACTTGAGCCCTCTAACTCATCCAGGTGGGAAAACACTTTAGAAATTTCCCTTTCAGCAAAAAAAAAAATAATAATAATAATTTTTAGCACGGCAGAATCTCATCTTCCAAAATCTTCGAAGATTACGAACCTAATCAATCTCTTTTTCTTTATATAAAAAAAATAAAATGCGTCCAGCTCTATAGTTTTTCCTTTACAACGCCAACCTTCAGATCAGGCACCCGAAAAAAAAAAATCAAAAATGGATTATGATGATGAAATGGACTCCATCACTCCTTGGGATTGTTGAATCTGTGCAGTCGCGAAGATAACTCCTCAACAGCCTATCTCACACCGAACTATGCACCACCCAACTTGTGTACTCTGCAAGCCACTACAAGTCCTCTCCAAAATCAACCAACCCAAATAAAATTCAATGTAGATCCAACGAAAAGTTAGACTCTGTCTCCCAATAAGAAATTGAAGACCCTTGGTTCTGATTAAATGACAACTGTCAACCTTGCTCTCTGATCCAAGGAACAACAAACACCAGCCTTGGAACCCCCAGGGAACTCGCTCATAAGGTGCCAGCCACGAACTTCGACGAGGTTGGCCTCTCTAATGCAAAAATTTGACAGGTATTGGATTTTTCCCAACCAACAAGAAACTGAAATTTGCCGGCCCCCATGAAGGCCGGCTAAAATTTGTTCCTTTTGCGGGGGAAAAAATACAATACCTCAGGCCCATCCTGCCTCTCCTCTTGAGTCACCTTATGGACAATCAAGAGAGACAAAAAGATGAGAAGCTCATGGAGCTGCCATTCTTATAAGGAGGCCCGTGCATGCGCAGGACGGGGTTGCCGAGCTGGCTGGCTACAACGCTCTGAGATCGCAAGGTCCAAGCAGCATCGTTGAGACAACAATGGAAAAATTTGACAGGTATTGTATTTTTCCCTCTGCAAAACAAATAAATTTTAGCCGGCCTTCATAGGGGGCTGGCAAATTTCAGTTTATTTACAATATTTACAGTATATGATAATGTAAATAATGTAAATCTTATGAAAAGAAGACAGGAAGACTATAATTTTTTCCATCTTTAGTCAATGCAGCCTATTGATAATTTGCAAATCGGTAGAATTTGTTTATTTTGAATCTGAGCGTATGTTGGATGCCATCGCTATTCAGCACTGCCAGGAAAGAAAAATTCCTCCGATGAACATGCAAGAATTTGCATGTATATAAACAGATTGGTTAGATTGTGACCTCCCTGAAATAAGTGGAAAACGTGAAAACAGCTGACTAAATTCCTCCCAAATCCATCACTGAAATGAGTGCAGCTTCGACAATGATCTTGATAGTTGACTTGGAACCAAGGCCAACTGATAAGAAGAGAGAACTTCAAATTTGGTGAAATTGAAAGTTCTCTGATTGGTGCTGTGTACAAGTATCCTAACTTTTGCCTGATGAAGACAACTGTTATAACTTGGACATTTTGGTTTTGCATGTTTCTACTTCACTGAAAACCTTTTCATTTGATCGTATCTATTTGATCGTATTTATTTTTTTCTGCATTACCAATGCTGACATGGAATGTTGGGCAGTGCAGCACACCAGGGAGCAGTGACCATGTGAGGTTTTAAGCTAACAGCTCCACTCACAGGACTCGTGGACTTGTGGATGATCTTAAAATGAGCGGAGGTATGAAATGCATTCCCATATCAAGTTTCATTAGGCCTATACTGCTGGTTAAATTTAATTCTAGATTAATGAAATTTGGTCCCTAACTATGAATATTTTTTTTTTGTACGGTGCAGTTTTTGGTTTTAACTGTTAAGAAAATTCTGTTAGGAAATAGTTTCTCAAGCCTTTTTTTTTAAATTGGTGTTGACGGGTATTTATTGCTATGAGTGGTTCAATGTTGACGTAGGTTTCAAACGATTTAACAATCGTTGTAGAAAATCGCTAATTCGATAAATCATGTAACATACAAAAAATGTGCAGTAAAGCCAACACAATTAACTTTTATGTCATGAGTTAACATTTTTTGTTGCCCTAAACGGAAACCCCAAAAATTATGTCGGTACGGGGGGGATTTGGAACTCATGCGTGTGGGGCTTGAGAAACAACTTTTTTGTTAAAAGTGGCGTGATGAAGCATTCTTTATTCTTACAAACTGTACTTGGATCAACTAAACAGATTGTAGCAAAGAAACAGAAGCTTGTGTTGATTCCGGTAATAGTGCCTCACTCGACCAACATTCTTTCCGTGTGTGTAATTCAAATAGAGCCTAATTCTTAATTTTTCAAATACTCAAAATGTTGGTGCATGTATTTCAACTTCCTCTCCCTCACTTCATTCATCACCCTTGTTGGATGCTTGTAGCGTATTGGAAAAACAACAGATCAACTTGATGTAGATGCTAAGTTTATCTGTGTGTGCTTACCAAGGCTTGCACCACTGTCGAAAGTTTCATGATTATGCAAGCTCGAATGTTGATCAGAGCGCCGTTTTCTGTGATATCAGTTTACCCTGGTGTAATTTGTTAACACCGTAGTGCCAAATAACTTACGGGTATTTGTATTAACCCTTTACTGCCCATACTAAATTGAAGAAAGTCCCTTATGTGC
>JAHWFP010026393.1:4180-34205 GCA_023313725.1 Lithobius niger
CCCTACACTTTTATCAAATTCTAATGGTGCTAATTTCAAGATGTGATAGGGGTATAGGATGAGGGCACCTGCCTCACTTTACCCACCTTCGGGTACTCCACTACACAAATATTTCGATTGCAGGACTGCACGGAAGACCCAGCTTCCTACGTGAACACCACGTCGTCACAACAACAAAATAAAATAAAGAAAAAATGCCCAAAGATGCAGCACACCATTCACGCCATTCCAACGATTCACTTTTTCTTTCCACCCGCTCACCCGTCCATCTTCTTCAGTAGCTCCCTTTCCAGCCCCCAGGGGAATAAAAAAATAGGAAACACGATAAATTCCCGTCCTTTGGCCTGATGCACTCAATTGGGCCTTGATGCCCCTAGAACACCATACACCCCTCCTTTGACAATACCCCAACTCCCCGGCACCCCTTGTTCGATTGGGAATCAATACAGCTGGTGTCGCCGCTTGAAAGGTGCTCGTCACGGGATTAGACGGACCGTGGCGCTGACCATGGTCTGACGGATACGCTTGTCCAAAGACCTTGCTGACTGACCACTTGGTACTTTTTTATAGACAAACTAGCCCAAAGTATTGAATGCATGGTTTGTAGCCTACCTCAAACGTATGTCCACGTTCGGCCGAATTGAGTTTCTTCAAATTGTTCCGCACACCGACTAGCAAACAAACGCTGATTTTCGTTCGCTTCGTTCACTCAATCAGCGCTTGAAATCCCCCCTTTCTAATGGTCCCTTCCATTATATTCTTCCACGTTCATGTTCCCCACTTTCTAATGACCACGTCCATTATATTTTACCAGTCATGTTCATGTTAGTGCTGGCAGGAATAAATAAGGCTCAAAGTGGTCTTGAAGCTACCCCTTCGAGAAGCATGCTGTCCTGAAAAGCTTTTCCGCAATACAAATCCCTTCAACCAGACGCGCGGGGCCGTGGATCGTTGTTGGTCGGTGCCTGCTGCCACTCTTGTGTTATTATATACATATATATAGATTCTGGAGCAGACTTACATATAGCGTTAACGTACGTGGGTCCAAAGTGCCTAATGCGATCCATTATAACTACAGGACTATACTGCGCAAACAATACGTTTAAACACATTCACATTTCAAATGGATTCATCATGCATTTACATTATATTCAAACTGCATAAGGTTTCCTGCGCACTGGACTGTCAGGTCGTGCGGCCAGTGGTCATCACGGCCAAAAAATACGGTGACATGCCGCGCGGCCACGTCCGTTTTTCATTGAATTCTCAATCACGTGGTGAAAAATGAACACGGAGCAAATATAGCCGCCCTGTGGTCGCCTGCACGCCGCCCGGGATCCCAGTGGCCGCTGTGACTGACTGGCCGCAGCAGCCAAGTGCGCGGTGCTACATATATCATAAGCATTCTCGTTGGCCACAGTGTTACCATGGAGACAGGTAGACAGAGACAAATTAAGACTCCTAGCACGTGAGAAGCTCCTATGCTGCGCTTCGCAATGCGCATCTCATATGGCTGGTGTATTTGTTCAATCTACGTAGCAACGGTCATCAACCCTTCATTGAAAGTTAAGTAGGTGTTGTGTGTTACCTTTTCCAATTGTACGCTAAACCCTGGCGGTGGTTACGGCTACTAATACCTCTGCGAATGCTTTATGTGCGTAGCATCACCATATGAGAGGTATTAGTAGCCGCAGTTGCCACCAGGGCCCCGCGTAAGCTTGGTAGAGGTAAGATGCGATATCATTCTGTTTACTTTCTAATTCATGGCGTGACGCGCGTGCCGTCAGGTGTTGCTTTGCGAGTCAAATTTTATAGTCGTATCTGGATCTCTGATTAATTTCCTTGAATCATTACCGGCGCTACGTAGGATTAACGATACCAAATTAATTTTGACGTTTGAAAGGTCAAAATTACAGAAACACCTCGCCAAATTTTATTGATTTTCGAACTGTTAAATCTACAAACATAGAACAGAATGTATGTGCAAAATCTGAAAAAATTGGACAATGGCTTCCTTTAAAAGTCATCGTGCAGACAGACACAAGCCTTTGCTCTGTTCGCACTGCTCGTCACTAAATAAAAAAGATAAATAAAAAAAAAAGCGGTAATTATCTTGAAAATCATAACGAAAACCAGTGCAACCACTTATTAATTTTTTTTAAAGAATTATTAAAATACGTTAAAACGCTACTCACAGCCATAGTGAGGCCGGCACCATACTGCGACATATGAGAGCGCCACAAGAAAACCTGACTTTGACCAGAATATTAGAATATGGAAATTATCTCCGCCCAAACAAGTTTTTGGTTGCCGCTTATGTTTAGCCGCACAGAGCGCAGCAGCGCGAGCGAGGCCCATCAAGTGGAAAAAAAATATACCCACCATTTTCGTGAACAGCGACCTTGATTTACCCTAATTTTCAGAAGCAAGCAGTCTGCATTAAAGACTGGCCTTGTGAGGATACACAATGCACTAGACTGAGAGAGAAAGAAAGAAAGAAAAGATAACTGCCCCGACTGGGACTCGAACCCACAATTTTCCGCTGACTAGGCCGGGCGCTCTAACCAGTCGGGGGAGTTGTCTTTTCTTTTTTTTTTCAGGTTAGTGTATCTTGTATCCTCACAAGGCCAGTCTTTAATGGAGACTGTTTGCTGCGTTTACCCTTTACCTTGTGATTTATTCTTTACCTACATTCAAATTTTACGGAAAAAAATCGAGATCAAATACTTTTTTGAAAATGATGGTCATTTTTTCACCCCAAATTACGTTCCTTGCTCGCACTGCCGTGCTCGCTCCTGCGCTCGCCACTGCTAAACGTACAACATCAAAAACCGCAACCAAAACATGTCCCGCCAGAGATAAATTCCGTTTACTCATGTTATGGTCGAAATCAGGTTTTCTTGTTGCACTTTCGTGTCGCAGTATGGCGTCTGCCTCACTATGTCTGTCAGTAGCGTTTCAACATGTTTTAATAACTCTTTTTTAAATATAAATAAGCCTTTTCGCTGGTTTTTGTTATGATTTTCTGAAACGTAGCGACGAAAGGATTCCACAGTGAATTAAGTCGAAAGCGTGCAAAATAGTTTTTCTAGATAATTAACAAAAAAAAAAACAAAAAAAAAACAACTGAACGAAAAGGGGGAACTGACCCACAGCCTACTGCCCACGGCAAAACAAAAGAGCAAATGAGACTTCAGAAACACGACCCTACTGATTGAAAAAGCGTTAATCGCTCGCAAACGTGGAGTTTCCGAAACGGCACGGACGCCTCGCGAGTCCACCATTAATTTCACGCGCATTACACGCGCATAGCATGAAATATAGGGGTGCCGTGACCTTTTCGTTGTTGTACGGGTCTCTGCGGTCGCGAAGGTTACGACAGACAGACAAGACAGACGGACCGGGGGGGGGGGGGGCGGCCGGCAGACTGACAGCTTGGAAACTCATCTGTTGTTGGTTTTGGTGGCGGGATTTTACGAGGCTTTCTCCTTCCACCTCACAAACTCCCGGATGGCGAATCCGGTCGGCTGCTCGGATCACCCGCTCCCGCACTTCTTCGACTAAAACAACCCCCCCCCCCCCCCCCCGCACCACCCCCCCCCCCCCCCCCCAATCCCCTAACCCACTCCGCCCTCTTCTGCTTTGCAACAGAAGTTCGATTTCTAAATAGCACCCTGATCGATAATTTTCGCTAATCTGGGGTAAGGTGGACGGAGTGTTGGCATTAATATCTCATATTCAAGAGGTGAGCGCCCCCCCCCCCCCCCTCCCGTTCCAGCCTAACCTCAAGCCATCCCTAGCATTTTCGGGAAAAGAAGGCCCCTATGATGCCTCGTGCTTATGTCGACTGAGCGTGTGAAAGATCCTAGGAATATCCGATTGGAATTACTAGCAAAATTGTCCCTCTCCTTAATTCTGGCGCCCTGGCTGCGGCTGGTAGCCAATCAAACTACCAGTGGCGGCTAATTAAATTAAATCGAAGTGGCTGCAAGCATGTCCGACGTGTAATCCTTAGATTCACACCCACTACCAGATTCCCGCTGTTGTTCAGTTGTTGTATAGAGCAGTGACACAACGTAGTATTATTGTATATAACTCTATGCTGGAGCCTTAATAGGTTAGCTGCAAGGGGCACTGCGGAGAGAATCAGAAGAGCGTCATACTGAAGCCGATGCTGTTAGGATTTCTGAGACCTAAAACGCGCGATTTTTGTTGTTGAAGAAAACAACGTTATTTTACGCCTAAGAAATCCGCTCTTACGTTGTTTTTCCCTCCATTTTTATGTAGTGCACCTTGTAGCTATGACCTCCAAATGCTAGCTCGTACCCATACTTGGAGCCAATATGGCGGCAAATGTCACTGCTCTATAGACGTGGTGGTGTTTTCTGATGTTTGTCGTGTTACTGTTGGTGTATTGCAGGTTAGGTTAAGTTAGGTCAGTCCTTGGCCTGAATTTCATCGGGCAGGGGACTAATTTCATGCGGGGAGCGAGTTTCTTTCATAGCGATGTGCCCAATTTGCAACAAAGTGGTGATCACGTGATCGGAATGGCCAATAGCGTGCTGATTCTCTCTAAAAGCACCGGTCAGTCACACCGCGTGACATGCACCTAAAGCAAACATGTCGGACGTGTACGCAACCATTACCAAATAAATACACACAAATCGCTTAAACTATGCATGGTGATCAGTTCGGATGTGATCCATCTGTGTAGCTCATGTACCAGTTGATGGAGACTCATAAAATTCATGACAAGGGGAGAGGGGGCTAAACTGATTATACAACAAACGGACGCCCTTTGTTAAAAGCTGTGAAAGACATTTCATTGCTAACTTCTTGAAATATGCATCACACACTATGGTGACACATTAATAAATCGGAGGTACCAGCAATAAAAAGTCAAAAAGTTAAACTAAATCGGGCCACATTGTATTGGCGCTGTCACACAGACCCCTGTGACCCCTGGATCGAGTTATAAAGTTCTCAGGCCTATTTATCCGTATTTAACCGTTTCAAGCTATTACATTATTATCTTACATTGCTTAATTTGTTTTGCCAGCCGCATCTTTGCTCTTATTCTGTTTATTCCTGGATGGAACACCATTGATACGAGATTGCAACGTTTGTTGCAAACGCTATTCCTTCCAGTTTGTCACGTAGCCCTTTAGTTATCGGCAGAGAACGAGTGTTAACGTTTACCACGGGACTTTCCAACTGCCGACTTCTAGCACGAAGCAAAACCGTTTATCTGGATTTGATTTGATTGGTTTGGTTTTTAACGTTCGTTTTTGGGGAGGCAATTCTTCTGACCAGGGGCATGACCTTCATGTTATCAGGGGTGTTCTGCTGTTGTGAATTTTGTTAAATAAACACGTGGTCAGAGACCAGAGTTGGACTGGGTCACATGTTTCGTGACCCAGTGACGCAGTGGCCGAGTGACCCAGTCTGACCCAGTTTGACCGTATGACTTGAAATTTCGGCTTTTAACTTTCGGACTTTCCAAGGAATTCAAGACTTTGTACGAATCCTGTCAGCACTTAGCAGCTATGGGATGTCTTCTGGCTAGGGTTATGCTGCTACCCGAAATTCGGTTTCGATGCCAGTCATTTGAATTAGCTAATATAAGCTAATATAAGTCTCTTTCGGGTTCCGCCAAACCGTGAAAAGATGTTAACCGAAACAGTTGATCTTACGTTTAGAACTACTCAACAAGGAGAGTTCTGAGTGAAACTCATGATTAATCGGCCGAGCGATAGATGCTACAGTGCTTGAGTTTCCGTTCAGTTGTGTTGTAAAATTAAATTAAATTAAATTAAATTAAATTAAATTAAATTAAATTAAATTAAATTAAATTAAATTAAATTAAATTAAATTAAATTAAATTACACTAGCTGAAGGGGAATCCCAACTTTCTCTAAAGGGGGTTCCCCCTTCCACCATGCAATTCCACCTCCACCATGAGTTCCATCTCCACCATGCAATTCAAAATACGTTTTGGTGCACTTTTTCCTACCCATTAACTTGTCACTTTTTCTTCTTGGGCATTATGAGCTTTGCTCTTGCCGTCACTTTATATTATATTTTTTATATTATAGTGTTGCCGAGTTTGGGGTTCCCCTTTGCAACATGCTGGACCAGAATGAGTCACTGGGTAACACTGGGCCATCCTGGGTGATACTGGGGCAATAGGGCAGTGACACAACGTAGTATTATTGTATATATATAACTCTATGCTGGAGTCCTAATGGGTTAGCTGCAAGGGGCACTGCAGAGAGAAACAGAAGGGCGTCATACTGAAACCGATGCTGTGAAGAGTGATTTCTTAGACCTAAAACGCGCGATTTTTGCTGTTGGAGAAAACAAAGTTATTATAAGCCTAAGAAATCCGCTCTTCCGTTGTTTTTCCCTCCATTTTTATGTAGTGCACCTTGTAGTTACGCCCTCCAGGACCCATACTGGTGCCAATCTGGTGCCAATATGGCGGCAAATGTCACTGCTCTTTTTATGTAACGACCCAGTGACCCAGCTAAAAAAAAAATTGTTACTCAGTTGACCTAGAGCCATCTAGTCGAGAAGGGATCGGACCCAGGTTCGAAGCACTAGAGATAACCTGTAACGTATAGCAAATTCCTTGAGGTAACCGTGCAAGCATATAAAACACAGGAAAAGTTAACTCGTTAGCAGCTTAGTAGCTGTTTGGTAACTTATGTACGGTACAAGGGGTGTGTTAAAGAGTTTTCTACAAGAAATTTGTGAAGGGATATTTTGCGGCTGCTTGCTCCTTGGACTGGTCCATTAAATTGTTCAAACACGCGAAAAAGTTCACCTCCTGAAGCCTGCTTTAAGTCCGTTTTCCCGGACGCCTAAACACGAAACCAGACGGCTCGAATTTGGCGATAAACTCCAACCTACAATTAAAAAAAAAAACTAAATTGCTAGTTCTCTCTGTTTAGAACGAGGCTGGTTGAAGAAGGTGCCAACTAGTAATGATCCCGTTAACGCATCGGGGTTAATACTTATCTCCTCACTAACTCCCCCCCCCCTCCCCGTCGTACTGCTCTACCCTCCTGCCGGCAACCCCCACCCCCATCCTCGGACGACGTCAGCGCTGACCCGACGCCATCCAATGTCCCATAAGTTCTAATTACCCGGACTCTGGTTCCACCTTGGATGGTCCGTAAGTGGATTAGACTGGCGACGAGGACGCTACACAAGCCAGAACACCCCCAGACGTACACAACCATGATGCAGCCATTTGAATGGCCGCTCTTTGTTGTTTGTTGTTGTTAACAGACTTAATTGCGTGTGAGTAGATGGATGATTGACTGTTAGGGTATTTTGGAGGAAAGAACTTGTGTTTATGGATGTGAGGGTATGGAGCTGGGGGTTGAGGCTAGATATACAGATCGCAATATTTTAAAGTGTAAGTTATGGGCTTATTTTATTTAAGATTTCCCTGCGTACCCAGATTTTCTCGACTCAGGACAGTCCAGGACAGGCTGCTCAGTAATAAGTCGAACCTTTTTGTTAAGTTTTAAAACGAGTGACTAAAAGTGAGCAGTTCAGCAAGAAAAAAAGTGACTTTACTAACATTCTCTTTTAAAAAAATTGACTGTTAGTGATCTCCTCTAAAATAAAGTGACTATTCTAGCTCAGTAAATATGGCGAGATATAGAGATGGCAATATTTTAAAGTGTAAGTTATGGCTCCAGGGAATAATTTGCTTACGATTTCCCTGCGTACCCTGATTTGCTCAACTCCGAACAGTCCAAGACAGGCTGCTCAGTAATAAGTCGAACCTTTTAGTTAAGTTTTAAAATGAGTGACCAAAAGTTTGCAAAAAGTTTAAAGTGCCTTTTAGTGACATCCTCTAAAAAAAATTGACTGTTAGTGATCTCCTCTAAAATAAAGTCACTATTCTAGCTGAGTAAATATGGCGAGATATAGAGATGGCAATATTTTAAAGTGTAAGTTATGGCTCCAGGGATTATTTGCTTACGATTTCCCTGCGTACCCTGATTTGCTCAACTCAGGACAGTACAGGACAGGCTGCTCAGTAATAAGTCGAACCTTTTAGTTAAGTTTTAAAAAGAGTGACCAAAAGTAAGCAGTTTAGCAACAACAAAAAAAGAAGTGCCTGTTAGTAACACCCTCTAAAAAAAATTGACTTTTAGTGACCTCCTCTACAATAAAGAAGGTCACTAAAGTCATTAAATATTGATTTGGTAGAGACCTTCCTAAATGGCACTAAATGTTGTTAGTTAGAGAAGCACAATATTTTTTTCCGCAGTTTGACAAGGGTCACTTCAGTTGTACACACCTCACCCAACCCTTCACTGATTAAACAACCGCTACGTGTCTAGTCAGTCTGTAACTTTTCCTCGACAAAACAATCATCGTCTTTCGAGCGAGATTTTAACAAATCCTAAGTTGAGCGAAGGTTAATCGAATCCTTAATTCCGGCAATACCCCAAAAGCGTGAAACAGCATTTTCCGTTGTCCGTCGGATGGTAAAATCAGCACTCTTCTGAGCCGAACACGAACTTTGCGTAACGCTCAAGTCTTAGAAGTGGCTTACGTGAGGAGTGCCAGACCCAAAGACGGCGATCAACAAGCAAAGAGACCAACCAACCAACCAAACACATCGTCTCGTCATGGTCGGAGACTGACTGAGTGGATGGCTGGCGCGTGCGCATCGCACTATCTTGTTTGCTCAGATGCACTTTAGCGTGGGTGGGTGGTGGGGGTGGGATGTAGGCGTCCAGAAGACCAGACGCCCACAGTTTCCCCAGCTTCAAACTCTTTAGAACGAATAAGTAGGAATTTTCAGAAGCAAATTCTCGATGCCACAGATATGAACCGCTGATCCATGAAAGTTTTTATCATGTGGCTTAATCATTTGTGTGTGTTGTAGGGATATATCCGAGTTATCTATCGTCAGTTAACTCTGAACGATCATGCATCCCAAAGGGCCTTGCAATCCGGATCTGTTTCTCAGTTTACCTTCCCGCCAAAAACCAAAAGAATATTTATTGTATTGTTCAGTATCAATTGTATTGTAAAATTCCTTACATCGTAACCGTGAATTCTATTTAACCATTCCATTTATGTTTTTATTGAGGCCCTAGCCTGACGCCATGCGCCCCATAACTAATCCCATTGCTTAGTTACAACACCAAATCAACACAACTACCACAAGCAAACCAAACAACACAATCAGCACAATTGACACATGATCGACAGCGCAGTTCACCAGTCCACAGTGTCCTGCACCCTACAGCGGCGCAACGCCCACAATTTCTTGCACCCCTTGCACTATGCACTATCCGCCGCACCACGTACCGTACACCGCATCACACTGTCACCGTACACCACACAGTTACCGCATTCTGCACACCTTCACTATGCCTACAACAATGTATAAGCATAGCGCTCTCTATAACACCTTGGTATCCCCACTACAAAACTGGCATCCCCACTCCAAAACTATCATTCCGTTCCCAGCTGTATAACTAGTAGGTTGTGTTTCGATATTATACCAGTAGATTATTCCTCCTCTTTTCCTCCACGAACCATATCTAAGTCAGCATGCCGTAAAATATCATTTATATTCATCCTCATCCCATTAGAATTATTTATATCAGATTCTGCTGTAGCAGGCGAACATCTTTTAATACCAAATTCCTGAACAATAAACATCTATTGCCCTAAGTACTACTTGTAATTCTTCAATAAGTCATAATTCTGCCCGGAATCCAGCCCTTGACGCTGTAATGTGTGGGATAGGGATTTTTAACAAAATGTACGGCATCGGTTTTGTGGGGGAGGAGGAGGAGGGGGAGGGGGTGTTCGATCTTCTCCTAGGAAAAAGGTTTAGCTTAAAACTTGTACCAGGTTCGTGCTCGACTGTAAAACTGGAAATTCCAAGACTTTTACAGCATTCAGGATTTTTCAAGGACTTTTCCAAGATTTTTTCAAAAGATATATTTGCTAAATATGAACTCGGCGAGATGTATGTTTTAGGTTATGTTTCGTTAACGACACTGGCGAAAAGAACGAACACTGGCGATGCAATCGTTACAATTTGGACAAACCCCGTGGTTCTGTGATTGAGGTTGGCGCTAATGACCTAGCTGTCGAGGCGCCATTAAACCTCAATCCCCCCTTCCATCCCCTGTGGTACTCCTGTATTTCATAGGTTGTTTAAAGAAGATTTAGTTTAGATGCGCACGAATGAAAATTTAAATTTACGATAAACAGGAGGGAAATATAGCGCTTTCACACAAACTAAACCGTACTAGTGAAAGATTTAGCTTCACTTGCTTCACTGACAACTAGTTTCTTACGGCACACTTACAGTATCCATGACAACAGTTTTGTTCTACCGGTCGATAGATGTTGGGAGAGAAGAACTATTGGTTCGGTATGGTGGAACCAATACGCGCGATCATTCATGCGATATACTGTTCTGTTAAGTAAAACTGGTGATATCATTATCGACAGAACGTAGTAAACTCGCCCAACAGTATTTATTAATATTTTTTTTTAGAAATTTGTTTTTATGGCCGACGACAATAGACATTACCTGTTTTAATAGCAGGTCCCGCTTTTGAGCTTATTTTCCCCTAGAGTCTTGAAAGTTGTCTTCCCTGCCAAGCTCGTACAGTACTGCGCATGTGCTGGCCTCGGTGAGCATATATAAGTTCCGGCGCAGCGTTCCGTTGGCATCATTTCTCCTAGGGCTTCCCCGTTCGACGTTCCTCCACCTCCGCCTTCCGTCGTCCTGCGGAAGGTGCGTTCCTCCACTCCTACGCCAGGGATGGCCGTTCCGCCTCCCACTGCTTCCATCCAGACCAGTGGATGATGCGCTGGCCTTTTCGTCCATGGACCGATCCTCCTTACAAAGACTCCATTCTCATCACTGCATTCCTTTGCCACATGCAGTCATTCTGAACTCCGCTTCCGCCTACACCCGCGGAAGGGCGCCTCCCTCCGCTCAGCGGAAGGCGCATCCCTCCACTCTTTCTTTCAAGATTATCCTGCTTTCCGTTGCTTTGCAACGGTTTTATGAATACTTCGTCCGTTCCTTCGTTCAAGGATGACTCTCCTCAGCCCTCACTGGGCTTACCATGTCCTTCTATCATTCCTATGGAATGTTTTCTCGTCTACCGTTCCTCTCTGGAACCGCTTCAGCGCAGCACTACGTCCCGTATTTGCTTCCGCCTCCCAGTTTGGCCTCCTCCTACGGAGGTGTTCCGAGCTTTTTATCACAACAACACGCCACATGACAGGCGGACGTTCTTTCTTACCCTCCTTCCGTTTGCGGAATCAACTGGACAACGACATCCTTCTGACTCAATCGAGTCTCCCTTCTGAGCATCCGCATACTGGAGTGCTCTCCTTACCAGGGTTCCATCTCCTTCCGTATATCATTGTCCCATGGATGGAGGATGCCTTCGTTCCTAACCACTTCCTTCCGCCGCCCCTCCGAACCACCGTTCCTCTTGGTCCAAGATGGCTTGTGTCGTCATGGAAAATTATTACCCCTCGCTTCCCCTGCTCGGTCTCCATCCGAACGGAATGGGAGGTGGGAGGGGGAGGGGGGGGGAGATTGCATCCCAAGTAGGGACATCAGCATCACGTCAGCCCGTGTTCCTCCCACCAGGCCTTGGTCTGTAACACGGAGGAGGGGCTCTTACCACCTGTCACAATCAACACTGACACCATACCCACTGTGCATCCTCCTGCACAAGCTCCTTCATGTATGGCACCTCGGCCATCACGCCCCACCACTTCCTGCATGGTTGCAGTTTGTGCATTGCCTATAGAGTTCTACATCCTCCTCTCTTGCTACTTCCACGGTACAGTGATCCTTTCTTCTCTTGCCAGCACGCCGTCTACTTCACTTCGCGAGCCTCAGCCTTCCGCATTCCTGCCCTCCACCTCCGCGTTCCTATGCCTCATGCTAAAGGAACGCCACAGGATGACGCTTCCCGCACTCCCCGTTCCGCATCTCCAAGCCACGTTCCGCCTTTTGCGGAGGACGTAGAGGTTCTCGAACTAGCAACAGAATAAGATTCCTTGGAGCCTCCCGTTCCGCCTCCGAATTCCTTCCTTTCTGAGTCACTCTCCATGCTTTGTAATACTGCGAACATGTCTCCAATTCCTTGTGTTCAACCACCTCCAACACGGGACCTATGTTCCCTTTCCGACGAACTGTCTCATACTGAGGAACGATATGCCTGTCTCAAACTTCAACTCAAGACACGGACAGTAGCAGCCAGGTTGGCTTCCTCCGACAGTCCTCGATTACCTCCACTCGACCTATCCTCACGTTCCTCTCAACATTCTGTAGCCGAACATTCCGCTACCCAATGAACCAGTGGATCACTGACATGTCAGCTTTCGCCTTCCTTTTTCTCCAGCGTTGCATGCTGTTATTTACATCAAAAGGGTACGATATCCATCCGCACCGCCACCAACTGCGCAGCCCTCCTTTCTTTTTTATTACGACCATCGGCTATACAGCCCGCTGGTCTTTTCTCTACCTTCAACCAGTACAGCTGTACTACGCACTGCTCCCCAACGGGTCACCTCGACTTACGTCACGCTGTTGCTGTTCCACACACCGTCCTTCCACAGAGGACTCCTCCGCTCCTTCTTTGATGGTCATTCCAGCACTCCACCGCTTCTGGACTAATGAGAATTCCATCCGTTCCTACAATGGAGGATGGCTCTTCTCCACCCTCCGTGGATCCACCAACCCCTTCCACCATTCCTCCGAGACTCACTGATACAACGTGATACGCCCAATCTCGGCTCCTGCGTTCCCACTTCACGGTCGATCATTCCGCCCTCCGCATCAGCTTCCTCACCCATGCTGGCCTCCTCATCCACGGATGAGCCTTCCACCAACCACTCAGTGTCCACATCAGAAGCTTCGCTACAGGCTTTCGTTTTGGCCTCCGTGACCAGCTACCCTTTCAGCTTCCACTATTGGGACAATCAACGACACCCCAACATTTGCTACAACTCTCCTCCGCAACAGAGGCGTCCTCCTAGGAACTGGTTCGCATCTTGCGCTAGATGAAGGTCATCCTCTGCCTTGCCTAGGCCGTGAGAATTACTTCTTCCGCCCTATCGGCAATGGTACAGCCAACCTACACAATTTGACACTTATCCTCAATCAGAATTCCTGACAGCAAACACGATGTTGAACCTCGGTTCCGCTCTCTACCTCCCTCGAGCAGCGGTTCCCGGTTTTGTCGTCTGCAACAATAACCGTGTCCTCCGACTAAGCTACCGAGCTGCTTCCTAAGCGGACGTCTTTGATACTACAGCCAATTCACTATGTGAAAGGTTATACACCGACCCTCCTCCGGATGACACTCGCCAACTAGCGACGTTCCTCTTCCTCGGTCTCCTCCCCCATTGCACGCTGCCTCCGCACAGTCTTCTTGAGGTGAATCATTTCACTGCCTACTATCAGCTTAAACCTTTCCTTCCTCCAGCATTAAAAACTGTTGTTTTGTTGGAAAGGGTATGATATCCCTCAGCACCGCCTCCATCTGCGCATCCTATGCACAGCCCTGCAGTGTACCCCCTCTCAACAGATACCCACCAATTTGCGTCCTCCGCCTCTTTATGTGGACGCTCCTCCACCAGCAGACGATCCCTCTGCCTCCGTTTCCTCAACAGCATCCACCTACAAATTGCGTCCTCTGCCTACCCATGCGGACACTCATCCACCAATGGGTGGTTCCTCCACCTCCACCTCCGGCACTTCCTCTCCATCAAGATGACATCGACTCACTCAACGCTCCAAGGGTCACACTTGCTACTCCAATCCCAACCAATACATCCAAAACCGACACTAGGTGTAGCCCTGTAACGGACGAGGATCTCTACAAGGGCACTAACGATCGTCCTCCCGTTTCCATTTGGCATCGAACTCTGGCCTCACGCATTTCGAATTACTCGGTCTGACAATTCGACAACGCCACCTCCTTCCTTCCAGTCTTCCATGAATATTCGAATACAACTTCTACGGAAAGAGACCAACCGTGCTACCCATGCCACACTACGACCTCAGGCATAGCCCTGGGGTTTCGGAAAATGGTGTAAGCACTCTCACCCTTCTGTCTTAACGGAGAAAGACAAGAAAGGAAGAAAACCATGCCTCCATATTCTGTTCGCCATCCGAATTCGACCATTTCTCACTCCCAACCTTACCTCCGGTCTGCCTCTCACTCCATCTCAGATACCTCCGCCATGAACCAAGGCTTCAAGTCTTACCTCCAGCCTGACCTTCCACCTTTTCAAGAAGAAGCATCCCACTACCGTCGGCTCTTCCCACAAGGTAAGCTGTTTTCAGCAATTTGCTTGATTCCTTGCTTTGTGCCGCTTACGATACGAACCACTGCATGCAGTTATATAATTAAAAAACGTTTGAGCAAACCGCACTCCCCAATCTCGTCTAGGCAATCTGTAGGCCCCTTGCAGGCCTACCATGCCCGGCTCTACCGACATGGTGAAAGTGGTTGGGAAAGCAGGTGTGTCTTTATCGGGAAAGTTCCTTTCCTGGGGATGCCAGCTCGTACTGTGGGAAAAACTTTGAACCTGGTCCTCCACCGAGTGACGAAGTCTGCTATTAAAACAGGTAATGTATATTTTCGTCGGCTATAAAAAGACTAAAATCGCAGGGCCCGAACCTGCTTAATTTTAGTTTTTATTGCCTAACCGAAAATATACATTACCTTAACTCCCGCCCATGCCTCCCCTCCATGAGCTAGGTTCTGGAAGGTGGAGAAATGATGCCAACGGAACACTGCGCCGGAGCTTATATACGCTGACCCAGGCCCGCGCATGCACAGTACCGTACGAGCTTGGCAGGGAAGACAACTTTCAAGACTATAGGGGAAAATAAGCTCAAAGGGGGGGAACTGCTATTAAAACAGGTAATGTATATATTCGGTTAGGCAATAAAAACTAAAATTAAGCAGGTTTGGGCACTGCAATTTTAGTCTTTTCTTTCAACTTAAGGCTTGGCCATAAAAAAAAAAACGTTGCGACAGGCTACTACAAACAGCAAAGCGTTAATATTCAAACCTGACGGGTCGCATTTACCATCATCCCAGCTTGAAACAAGATGCCCTTACATAGTTTTACTACCGAGGACAGGCATCAAGAAGTGTTATTTCAAGTTTTACAGCGATTTTTTTTTCTTTTTGTAACGTCCCTGTTTCTAGTTGTGGGCGCAGTAATTTCGCCGCCGGGTCGTCAAATGGCCTCTCTCTGCCAAAATGCAAACTCCAAACAACACTTTTTAGCGCCCCGCTAAACCAGAATCGCATATTGAGGCACTCTAGACATGCTAACTAATCGCTTTTTAAAGAATGATTCGATAAATTATGTGCGTTAAATCATTTTAGGTTAGGCTAGAATTATTTAGAATTATTATTATACAGGGCGATTACAACAGAAATACACAAAACAGTACAACTTATCGATAAACGGTTTCACCGTCACGTTCTGCAACTCATTTTTCGCAGAGTGGTGGTAGTTTTCGAATGCGCGTCACGTGAACGTCACGTGACTAGTTCTGCAAGATGGCCGCAAATTCTACAGAGAAGGCGTTTTGTGGGTATTTATGGAGTTTAACCGTACCACGAAAAATCAGTCAATTTTGGTAGTTACCGACGCAGTTCTTGATCATCTTCTCATTTCACGTTATAAAAATGGGGGGAAATGTTTTTTTAGTTCTCCAAACACGTTTTCAGTTCTCCAACAACGCTTTTAAACCACGTAAAACGGTCGGCCCGGCCGTCTTGAAGCGGCGGCCATGTTCCGGGATAAAGAGTAGCTCGAAAAGTTGACTTCGAGAAAACGGAAAGTCATGTTCCAAACTATGCTGACTTGTTTAGCCGCAGCAAGCGCGGCAGCGCGAGCGAGGCACGTAATTTGGAAAGAAATGAGGAAGAAAAATAATTTCCGTTTCCTTTCATTACGATGCAAATCAGGTTTTCTTGGTACTCTGTCTCCTGCGAAATGGCCGGCGCTTCAGCACGATCGCAACTATCGTTTTACATGTTTTCAATGTTTTTTTTTTTACGCCTTAAAACACATTTCCCCCCGGTTTTTTAATGTGATGTGAGAAGAGGGTGATGATTTACGCCAGTTAGTAAAAAAAAGAGGGACTTGTAGTGGTTCGGTTAAACTCCGTTTTGTGCGCTTGACTTGAATTAAGCAAAACTTCATCTGCACACATCATCGAAGAAGCCCTGATCTAAATCCCACGTGACTTTATTTGTGGGGATATCAAAGATAAGGTGTTCATTCCTTCCCTTCCAAAACCAACCTATAGATCTTAAAGCAACAGATAACAGCAACAATTGCTGTAATTGACGAGGACATGCTAAATTGTGTTTGGCAGGAATTTGATAATCACATGGGTGTGTGCCATGTAACTAAGGAAGCATAAATTGAACATCCATGACTTGATACGCGAAGCCTAATGAGTTGCAGAACGTAACGCTGAAATCATTTGTCCATAAGTTGAACAGTTTTCGTTTAATAAACGCTTCAATTTTTTTTTTGTAATCACCCTGTATACAGTATGCAGTGCTGTATTGTGGATATCGGTAATATCTGGAATTAAGTTTCTATACACGCGATGTACTATGGCAGCAATTAGTTGACAAGCCGGTTCAGCCATACAAGCATTAAGTTGCTACGGCTGACTTAAGGCTCAAAGAAATTAATTTAAAAAAAATACAAGAAAAAGTTACTAGAATGCGCCATGTGTAATTAATTTCGTACACTTTTTGAGCAATATTTTAATAGTCTAGATATTAAATTAAAGACAAAAAGCCAAAGGCTCAACGAGAGCTAAATAGATACAGATGCAAACCTATTTATGTTACCTTTTGGACTTATCTGTTACACTGCCTGAGAGGGGAATCGAACCCAGGACCTTTGAAACCAAAGTCGTGGTCCTACCGCTGAGACGTACTGACACGGCCAAAAGGAATCGTCCACAGGTAGCATTTAACACGTGCATATATACATGGAAACATACAGTATTGTTGAGCCTTTGCCTTAATGTCAATACTCCTTATTTCACGTTTAATTGTTCCATTCGTTTCACTTGGAGGATGGCGCGGCAAATAAGCGTCCCTCCAGTGGCGATAGGAAAGTGTTTGTTTATATGTTTATATGCACGTGTTAAATACATGGACGTTTCCTTTTGGCCGTGTCAGTATGGCTCAGCGGTAGGACCTCGGCCTTTGGTTTCAAAGATCGTGGGTTCGATTCCCCGCTCAGGCAGTCTGACGTGAAAGTCCAAAAGGCAACGTAAATAGGTTTGCATCTGTATTTATTTAGTCTAGATATTAGCGCTTTGTTAAAATTTGTTCTGTGTAACACATTTTTTAACGTTTTAACATTTTTTTTTAACTTAACAAACCCAATATAGCCGACACAGAGACTATCACAAAAACAAGAGTACGTTGGGCTTGTTCACTTAGTTATATAGTTGCCACTGATTTATCGTCTGACGTATAACTATAAGATTTTTTTTAATGTAGGCCTATACTTAAAGGTACATTCCTCCCAACACCGTTTTCTCGATCCTCCACGTCAAGTACGGCCCCAAAGTTCTATTTACTTACCGTTAGTCACTCCCTTGCTAAGACTCCGTTTTAAAATGTGGCGTCTAGGAGAATTTCTGTTGAATATTGGGAACTATATTTAATAGCATCCTGCGGTTGTATGATCCTTTGCGCGCTTACAATAACCATGACGTTTCATCTGTGTGTGTGTGCATGTACCAATTTTTAATCGGTTGCTAATAATTACCATGAGATCAGAAATCTAAAAGACTAATGCGGTAAAAATTAAAACTATTTATGCCAATAGATCGCCGAAGAACAATTATAAGATACTAACCTAAAAAAATTATAAAGTGTGATGTTAAAATACGAAAATCTTTCCAGTTTGTGACGACACAATTTTTGCGTTCATGCTGTTTCGTCTAGTATGCCCAAGGCCAACTGAGATAGTAGCGATAGTAGTTGCGTTCCTCGCTACTATCTTAGTTGGCCTTTTATTACTACGCCGAGTCTCGCGAAAGGGTACGATGATAACATGCGCGGATAGCGATATGTGCGTGGCTGTTATAAGGCAGGCGGAATGTACGTTTAACAAACACGTAATTTTTTCCGCCTTCACATCCTGAAGTAACAAGGATTTGAAATGCGGTGGTATTACAGGAAGTCAAGTACGCCCGTTTTTTTTTTACGCAATTGAAGCAAACGTAGGGCAATTTCAAGTAATCATTATTTTTAAGGACATTTCCGGCCTTTCTGTATTTTTTCCTAGGATTCAAGGCTTTTCAAAACCTGGAATTTTTTTTTCAAAATTCAAGTACTTTTCCCAATTTTAAGGCCCTTTACGAACCCTGAATTAAGCATACACGTGAATAGGTCTGTAGTTTTGTTTGATTTGTTTTAGTGATAGGCCTAGTGCACTAAGCAAAGGTACTTGAAAGGTCAAAAGGGTTAAACTGTAGGTTAGGTTAGGTTAGTTCAGGTGAGTTCGAATTTCGTCTGGCAGGATACCGAGTTTCACCAGGGTAACCGTTCGTTTCGAAGCTCTAGTTACATTCGACGGGACGTCGATTGTTACAGATCATCTGGATTTGAGATGTGCTAAATAGCGAAGACTCTCAGAGGACAATCTACAGACAACGACAGACCAACTTAATTATTATCTAGATGCAGATTCATGTAGACTGGGAATAAAAGGGGAGGGGCGCTAGGGGGGGGGGGGGGGGGGGCCGGCCAACACAAACGAGCGACACTGCGCCATCAAAGTTTTGTCTTGGATTCAGAAAGCAACTTTAACTGCCTTTCCAGGGGCCTGACGAGACACGCTGTTACGTGGGAGTCTGTGGGGGCGTATATATATATAGAGAGAGGGACAGATAGAATAGTTTTGTCGTCTTCCCTCTCCCCACCCGCTGAGCCAGAAATGCCTATTCCCAGAAGAAAAAGGGGAGCAACTCCACAGGATTTTTGTGGGGGGAGATGTATGAATATCTGAATGGATACCGACTCACGCTGCGTTAGGGAATAACAGAAAAATCAGCGCGATGGTAGCTATTTTAATCCGTTTTTATTTCGGATTCACTTATTTTTGTCAGGTTCGCATTGCTTTACTAGTGAATAGTGACTTGTCATCGATATTCGACTGAAAAGCTACGCTCAAACAGTCGAGCTCTTTGACGTAGTACGAGACTTCTTTCATTTTGCTCGCCAACCATATCAGCAAAACCGAAATCGTTAGTCAGTCGACAAGAACATATCTCGCGTGATTAGGTACAGTTTCCACGGTAGCATTGATGGTTAACCGGTTCCCCTGGACGCATTCTTCACAATATGCACCCGTCAACTGAGCCGCCGAGGGCCTTGGATCTTGTAGAGATGCTGGTCTTCAGTCCCGGCTACGGTCTGTGCACGTGCAGTACGTCTTGGTTGGGCAGTGCACGCTCACTGGTTTGTGCAAGCAGGGACAGTAGAGGTCCTAACCTCTACGTCCCTGGTGAAAGGGCAGTTGGTGGCAACCCGTTGCAGGTGGTCCTTGGGGTTCCTCCGTTCGTATGGTCGGGTAGGTGCACAGTAGTGCAGGTTGTTGGTTTTTGTAAGGCCACCGGCCGTTTTTGAGTGGGTTCAGAGGTTCTGTTTGGTGTTTTCTCCTGTGGCGTTCTTCTCGGTGGTGGTGGTATTGCTGAAAGGAACCTTTGCTTGTTTGGTTGTTTGGTTGTACAGATTTAGTGTCGAGCGCATGGTTTCCAGACAGCTTTGGCTCCTTAAAAATCAAACAATCAATAAATGATATGCCGCTTGTACCGATATTGACGTCAAATTTGAAGTGGTTGTTACCTGAATGTGAAGAGGCATTGTTAGCTCCTCTACAGATTGTTAGCTCCCAAATAATTGGGGCCTTAGGGCTTCGGGCAGATGACCAGGAGTGGTTAACGCTCGTTAAACCCTTGAACCCTTGAATTAAAGCCTAAGGCCAGTAATAAACGAAGACAACCACTGGATCCAGTAATCAACATCATGTCCAAATCTTGCTGTTAATGTTAGCAGACAACTAATTAAATATGCAATAACATGAATTAAACCGTATAACGGTCGGCATCAAATCCCGTTCATAAAATTTGTGATTTCCAAATTTGCGTAATAATATCGGTCAACGATTTAGAGGGACAAGTTTTGTTTTTTTTAAGTTTGAGAAACACTTTGCTTTTAAAAATTCTTTTAAGTAAAACAATAAATTTATACATAAAAACCAAAAACTAAACGTTCGGTAAAATTATTTTAAATTATAATTTTTTGGAAAAATTTTTCAGGATGTATTACAAGTCGATTAACTTATTTATTTCCAATAAGAAATACGAAGCTGCAGTGAAATAAAGCTAATTCGTATAACTCTCACACCAAAGTCGTCTCTGACAGACGTGGTACCCCACAAACACATGAAAAAAATGCTGATTTGTAATTTTCACCCGTAACATTTCGGTCTTGATCACAAAAAGGATATTAAAAGATGAAAATGCGAGCGAAAGCTCAAGTCAATAACTGGGGGCCGCCATCTTGAATATAATGACGCTCTTATTGCAAGAAGAGTTGGAAACAAAATGGAGATCGTGAGCACAAGGGTCCTGTCAAGTAAGAAAAGAAGTTATTTATTTAAAGAAGTATGTCTTGGTAATGCGCCAAGTTTGCTAGTTAATCTAGCTACATGCTAGTGTGTCGCTGCCAAGTAGATGAGATTAATTGTGACTGAGTGAGCAATTCCAGCTACACTGCGTATATTAAAATTAACCTCGGGGGGATGCGCTGATTGAATGAGCGATGCGAACGAAAATCAGCGTATGCTAGCCAATACGTGCATAAATAGGATTTAAGAACCGTTGGAGGTACACTGTAGCCTACCATCAGTGCTTCAAAATGTACGCTGTAAGAAAAGTTAGAAAATGGGCGACCTTGGAGCTACTAAGGCAATTAAAACTAGCGCCGGTAAAGAGGGGAGCCGTTGGCTGAAATTATTTTACCTCGCAATCAAATTCTCCTCATAGTATTCCAAAACACTTCCCTGCGATTACTGGAACCACTCACGGCGTGGATTTCCGGTGTGTGGGTCTGCTCTAGTGATGATAAAACTTGTAGACGACTACAAAACAACAATTAACCGTTTACTGTGCATGCTAAACAGAATGCATTTTCTGTAAGTCGTTTCTTATATTCGGCCATTCATAGGATTCGAACCAGGACGGCAACGCTGACCACTGGTCTTTGCTTGGTCGCCTTCGCTTGGGGTCCTGAGGAGGGTCCTGAGGGCCCCACACAAAGCTCGCGTTGCGCGTCGGAACCTTTTCAGTTTAGCAGCCGTTCACTTGTGTAGACACTGGACAGGGAAGAGTTAAAAGTTCCATGCAGGTCGAGCTTCAAAAAGAAAAAAAAAAAGAATGCCCTGTTTCTTAAGGGAATCCCTACAATTCATTTCATTTCACATGTAACAAACAAATTTTCGGCGAATATATACGTCATCCTCAGTACTGTTAAGTGAGTAAAAAATACCGACGTTGCTTGATATTTTAAATGTTGAAGCGGTCCGAATGCAGATTTGTATTGTGTGCGTTTTCTTGTCTCTAATTTTAGCTTCCTGTACTGACGATGATGGCTTACGATAGTCACTGAAAATTTTACGCATTTTATTCATAAAACTCCAGAGATTTCCCTGACGAACGGGGTATTTCTCTTTTTGCATTTCAGTACGACATCTACTTTAAAAGAAGCCAAAAACCGACACGGTGCACGAACATTCGTTAACTCTTTTACGGTGTCATCTTAATCCGAAACCGCGGCGTAATCCAAGTGTAAGTCGAGTTACAACTTAGCTGAAAACCTGCTGACCTGAAAAATTTGTCAGCCACGAACATATTTCGGGTTTGACGTGAAGATACATCCTTGTCGTGATTGCAACAGGCAAAAGCGGACAAGCGGAAGAAACGAGTGAGATGATGACGGTGGCTTTTGGGGGGCCGAGAGCGACCATAAATCAGACGATGCCGACTTTCACGGCACCCCAACTCCCTCACTTTACGGTCCCCCGTTCCCCCCTTCCTTCCTCGCCGCCCATCAGCCAACAACGACCTTAAACAAGAGCGTCGCTGATTTCACTCAAAGATGGCTCGTAATTTCCCCTCGGAGCTATTTTCCACAACTTGCGGAGATACATTTTGAGACCCGTCCAAAACTTCTGCGAATGCGCTGTGGCGGCTTCGTTTTCATTTTCATTTTGAAAACATTACAGTCATCTGAGCTACTGTAGCAGAACGTCATGTCACACGTCGTAGTTACAATGGTCTTCTGTTAGGGGAGTCGTCACGATGCGTCACATTTTTTAATTTGAAGAAGATGCGCCGCATTTTTTAAATAAGAGTTACGAACAAACCGCTCACTTCAAGGCAGTACCAAGACTAGAATAAACTGGATTTAGGTTGGAATTGGGGGGGGGGGGGGCAGGGGGCAAGGCCGACGAATATAATTAAGGCTGAACCAGTTAGAAAACAATAATGAACTCGTATGATGTTTACGGTAAGGTAGAACTTAACCGAAAAACTCAAGCCAGGAAAGGAACACGACTAAGCTTTCTTGTAAGGTATCACCTATCACAATGCTGCTGCAATGTTTAGTCCACGTGAAATCTTGCTGCTGTATTTAACCATTGAGATCTAAAAACCATAGCAACAATAAGAGAACAAGCAATAACGCCACATAACCTACCGAGCTCGCATCTTGAACCGGTCTTTGAGCTAGACGCAAGAGGCATCGGAGGGAAATCAACAAGCGAATTCGAGCTAATGCTGTGACAGCGAATTTTCTTAGGCCTAAAATAAACGTTGTTTTGTCCAATCCTTTACGCTTCGAATTCATATTGAGGTTGTAAATCGGAAGGAAAAAATATTACATTTGCTGAAATCGCAGCATCTGCTAACAAATCACGAAAATTGAGCATTTTTAGGTCCAATAAATCCTCTCTCACAGCATTGGCTTGCCAAACTATGCCAATGTTTTTACTCCGCGCATATCCGGTGCTCCTTGCAGCTAGCTGAACGACTGAACTCCGCAGTGAATAAGGGGTTATTGTTACACGATGATATTGTAGCGTGTTGGTCCTGGATTGTAGTTCCTAGGCCCTTCACTGCTACCAAGAATTTATAGGGCTGGAAGGAGAATTTGTAACTCTAAAAAGTCCCTATTGAAACGTGTTACATTTATTCCTATTAGTTCCATCCGAGTTTTCAGAGGGCGCTACGCGTTTCATCTGGTAATTTTTTTCTCATTTTGCAGCCCAAATCTAAAGTAAACTAAATAATCATTAAACACAAGCTAGTTTCGTATAGTTTAGTTTAATTTTAGGCTGAAAACTGAATAGAAATTCCCACATTAAACTCATTGTGTCCTCTATAAACTTAGACGGAACTAATAGGAATGAATCTAAGACGTTTCAGAAGGGTTTCAGTCACCAATTCTCCTCTCCAGCCCTATGAATTCTTGCTGCTACTTACCTGTCGTTGGGAGGCGCTATCTAGTACAGACCTATTAGTCATTCGGCTATCGTTTGGACAATACCTTTGAGTTAGGGCGAATTGGCTGATGCATTATTGGGCCACACCCTTAGGTATAGGGAAAAGCTAAAAGGGAGACCCATCCTACAACATATACATTAAGTGTTACTCTAGATCTTTCTAGCCTGGATGAACGTTTCAACTTGTCTAAAAATAATAATCTAGAACGGGAACTTTGTGGAAGGTTTTTGATACACGAATGAGTATCAATCAGTATAAAAGCTGAGGCGGGATACTCATTCCGGGTCTTTGGTGACAGATCGGTCGTTATGACAGTTCGTTCGCAACAGGTTAGGCTAGTGTGTCCGTTTGACCGCTCACCATTTGGCAAGTAAGTTTTGTGATTTATTTCTACTGTGGCTTGATACCGTTGCATCTGCTTTCTACAACTCATGGCTTCTTAAACGCCGGTTGCCACCAAATTAGCATTGCAGCATCTAGGCCTATAGAATTCTCTCTCACTGGAATCAAGGACTGTACAAAGCAAAATTTTTAAACGCAACAAACAAGCCACGTGACTCCTTAATTATTGAGTAAAAATGTGGTACGCCCTCGTGCACCTGGAAACAAGCTAACGATACTGATGTCACTAGATGGCGCCACGGAAAAATATAAAGAATATCTCCTGGCGCCATCTAGTGACACTAATATTGTTAATCTTTACGGCTTGTTTCCAGGTGCACAAGGGCGTACCAAATTTTTACTAAATAATTAAGGAGTCACGGGGCTTGTGTGTTGCGTTTAAAAGTTTTGCTTTGCGCATTCCTCTGCTGCCTGCGAGAGAGAGCTCGATAGGCCTAGATGCTGCAATGCTAATTATGTGGCAACCGGGCTTTAAATGTCCCCTAGCACTTGGGAAGAACTGGATTGACTCAGATGCAAACCCAATGCGTGTATATTCATCTCCACCATGTTATAACGTAGTAAATGCCGAACATTAGCTGTAACCAGATAGGCCGATTGTTGCTTTAAGATCTAAGTTACGATAACTTAATGCACAGTAGAGAGATCAACGCCGACACGTTACGAGCCGTCCATCTTATCTTGCGCACAAAAGAAAAAATGAAACATGACAGTTCAACTTATTTGAAAAGTAATTAACGAATTTTCTTTTTCTTTAACGTCTTATCTTCGCAGCATTTTTTATCCCCTTATTTTAACGTTCCCTTTTTTTTTTACTCCTTTTTTTTTTAACCATTTCCATTCCTAATTCACGCGATAACTCTTTTTCAGAAGCAGCCATCTTTTTTTTTTTCCGGTTCGCGATGCGAGAAATCCGTTTTTCTCCCTCGTTCCGTTCCACCCTTTTATAAATGAAAAGCGATCGCGTTTCCGTTTGTTGAAGCGCCGCGCTGTGCCATTGCAAACAAATATCGGCCGCCCCATCATCTATCGGCAGATTGTGTCCCTACTTCCTCTTCGATCGCCCCATCCATCATGCAGCGGCCGTCTCATATCGCCGTCATTTGCTTGAAACGGAAGTCAAAGAGCCATACCACTGATCTATATATGCCCTCTTAGCTAACAGACCGCCCGCCCCTCTCAACGTTGCCTCCCGTCGATCTACAAACCCGCCAAACGTGTAATACCGTTATGCCCGCAGGGGTGTTCACGGGGACTCAAGCAGACAAGATCACGGAGTTTGTTTACCCACCTCGAGTCAATATTGAATGTCCTCCGCCGTCCCCAACGGGATGCAGTAGTAGCGTTCGGGGCGCCATTAACGCTGGATGGGAAATGCGTCATTCCAAGGCATACAGAAACACCGGCAGTGACCAACGTACGACGAACAAGAATTAAGAGCTGGAGGGTGTATTTTGGGATATTTAATAACTAGGGTCAGTCAGGAGTAGGCCTACAATGAAGAAGACCTTCTAAAACTACAATCTGAAATCGACAAACTCAGCGAATAGGCCCTAAAGAGTGGAAGTGACGTCACACTTCGACGTGACTGATGGATTTGCAAGTGATTAAGGGAGACGTCACAGTCACTTGCAAATCACGTGACTGATGGATTTACAAGTGATTGCGGGAGACGTAATAATCATTTGCACATCACTTGACTTCGGCGATCTATTGGAATAATTAATTTTAATTTTTACCGCATTAGTCTATTTGATTTTAGATCTCATGGTAATTATTAGAAAATTGGCAGATGTACACACAGAGATGAAACGTCATGATTATTGTACGTGCGCAATGCACCATTTAGTGACGGGTTGTTAGTAAATAAAGTTCCATTATACTCAACATTCTCCTAGGCGCCACATTTAAAAAAGGATTTTTAGCAAGGGAAAGACTAACGGTAAGGAAATAGACCTTTGCGGCCGTACTTGATGTGGAGGATCGAGAAAAATGGCGCAGGGAGGTATATCCCTTTAAGGGATGCGTCACAATTACGTGCAAGTCACGTGACTAATGGATTTGTACGTGATTAAGGCAGGCGTCACAATCACTTGCAGAACAACAGATACACAACTATGATTCTTCCCCCCTTCGTCCAATGTCCGGGTAGTGATCACGTAAGTGACTGATTTTCTGACCAAATGAAAGTTTTAGTCTTATATTCTTGGTTTTATGGAGCAATGTAGTCGACTTTCCCAATGTTTCTTTGAGATTTTACACTTATAATCAACCCAAGAACGTGTATACTAAGTTTAAATATCCCTGTCTTTATACCATGCGCAACGGCTGTTTGCTGTGACGTCACCATGAGTTAGCCAATGACGAACGAGAACAACGGCTGTTTGGCCGTCTGATTGGACTAGCCCAGACACGTGATGTGCACGTCACACCAAACAGCCATTGCACGTGGTATAGTTACGCTCAAACTTCTCTTTAGTAACTATGCATATGTACTAAAGTTTTAAAATTATGTTATGTAAAGTTTGTAAAGCCCTTTCTTTCTCTTTAAATACAAATCACCGCAATACTTACGCCGGTTAAATTCCAACCCAAAATAGCCCAAATTTCCCACAATGACCAAACTCAGCAATTCGTGCTCGCTTAAGGGCGTTTACTACAAGCACGCGCATCGCAACGCATACCAACAACAGCTTGGGTCGAAAGCTGCTTTGCAAATTACTGCAATTCAAACGAAAGCCGTGATTTTGACGAACGCCGAATGATGGAATTCAATTTACACTTTTGGAATGCTCTGCCTCGAGCCATAATATTGAGCAATTAAAATAAGAGTCAGAAGAATGTTTACTAAAGAGAAGAGACGAAAACAAATGTAACGCGTCCCAATATGAAAGTTTAGCGCGGAAGGGCATGCAGGTAGCGAAGAAGGACACTGAAGAAGTATGTGGATGAAGTTTTTGAATAAAAAAGAAAAATGCCCTCGAGAAAAAACTGTCAGTGCAAACCATTGCACAATAACGAAACACGTACATACACGGTAAATCACAACGTTTTAGTCTTTTTACACAATTATCAAGTGAGGCAAGATGCCGTTAAAAATTAAAAACATACAAGTAACATGAGACAAATAGTTTTAAATATCTTCAGTGTACGATTTGATTCCCTCTTCATTGCGCATGGCTGAACAGTTTTGGCTGAACGGATCTGTAGTACATTCGTATTGCATTTGTACGCATTTGTACTGCATTTGAAATTCATTTGTGCGCATTTGCATTCATGTGTACTCCACCCGTTCCGCATTGGTACTGTATTTGTATTTGTAGTATTGGACAATGAATTTTGAACACTTCTTTGAAACACAAACATTGAAGCAGTGCTTTTTCCTGATTTACCTGTTTTTCCTGATTTTCCTGATTTCCCTGTTCCGATTTAGCATTGTTACGTGAGAAACATTCCTCATTCGAATTTATCTTTAGATTCGAAACGTTCTCCAATAATGCAACGTTGTTATATTTCAACAATAAAAAGCTATTAGCACAAACATTGGTATCTATTCCAGGAACGGTTAATCCGTATGCAAAATTCAGTCCAACGTTTGAAGTGTTCAAAATTCAATGTCCTGCACTGCAGTCCATATCAGTAGACATACAAACAATTCATCCGCTAGAAGCACCTGCTAGTGAAGTGAATAGTAAATATTTGGTTTGAACTTTTAACCCTTGCAACGGTTGCAACCTTAATAACGGCTTCAGCAGGTCATTTTTAGGCCGGTGGACGAGAGGCCATGTCAGTAAAGACAGTAGCCTGTGTAGTGATTTGTTTCTCGAAAGGTTCGCTAGTTCGATATCGAGCCACGCCATTCTAATGAAACGTGAATGCATACAGGTAACCCCTTCGAACGTATAATTTCACTGTTGGCTTATTTTGAATTATATACCTATAGAGCAGTGACATTTGCCGCCATATTGGCACCAGCAGGGAGCTTGGATTACATGTAGCTTTGATAGGGTGGACCCACTTACTATTAGGCCGGGTTTACGCAACCACTCGCTTTTGCATTCTCGCAGCTAGAAGCTAGAAATCATCTGAAATTCCAACATGGCGGCTGTTTTATGTCTGCCGCCTCGCAACGAAAACAACAAATAACGTGAGTTTAGAAGCGTTTGGGAAAATTGTTTCGTCATGAGGAATTCTTTATATTATTGGCATGGATTATAAGACTGCAAGTATTTATTCAAACGATGTCGGATTTAACTAATTCATTTAGCGTTGTTGCCATGGCAATGTGGAGGTTGTGTTGGCCCGTTTGCGCATTGGTCACACCCGACTTACTCACTGTTTCGTTTTGCGGGGGTTGACCCTCCTGAATGTTATTGGTGTCGACGGCCACTTACGGTCCGGCACTTACTTGTTGATTGTCGCCATCTTGATGATTTTCGTCGTCGTTTCCATCTTCCGCATGACATTGTGCGTCAATTGGGCGATAAGTCTGTCCTCCTGTCCGGTGTTTTTCAATTTTTGCAGGAGGTACAGATGTATGACAAGATTTAGATTAGGGGTTTGAATAACATCTCTGTAATGTGTGGTGCAGTGGCAACCCGGACCACTGCACTGTGACTGAGGTTGGCGCTAATGACCAAGTTGTCGACGCGCCATTAAGCCTCAATCCCCCCCCCCATGGCAATGTCACCTTTGCCATCGTGATTGAGTTCTAGCTGCGAGAATACAAATGCAAGTCGCTGCGTAAACGCGCCCTTACGCTGTACCGCGAGAAACCGTGCGAGATTTTGGTAGCTGCTTTGCAAACTTCAAATGCGTCTGACGTTTCTGCTCCCATTTTTCGCGCCATTTTACAGATTCTTGCATCTCATTGGCTTTTGCTTTTTCCGATGAATCAACACAAAATTGGACTAACAAACGGACGAGTATGCATCATCAAACGTAAGCCGGACCGCTCCAATTGCTTAAATTGTTTTAAAGTGCAATAACCTACCAGCACAATCGACAATGCGACTGAAAATCGCAACGTTTGTTATCAGAAGGAGAGCACCGTCACAAGCGTCCATCGTAAACACATGCCATTGTTTTGGTTTCAACGCAACTACGTCAGCTACTCTCGTCTCGGGTGATCTGGTAAGAATTTTTCGTTTTGTTTTAATAATGTGTAATTTAACGTTCAGCAAAGTTTGGGCGAGCAGATATTTCATAATTATTCATTAATTTCGTTAAAAACTACTGGCTAGTTAAAACAAACCTTTTTGTTGGTTTCGAAAAACCAAGCGTCGTCTGCTTCGAGGATTGGTTTGGGAGCAAAAACGTCACTAAATGAATCTCGCTCGTGTATACCTTACCACGAGAAATAGCTGTGCTATAGCTCAGACGCGTTCACCGAGTGGAGCCACCCTATCAAAGTTACGTATAATCCAAGCTCCCTGGGTACCAGTATGGGTTTTGGAGGGCATAACTACAAGGTGCACTACATAAAAATGGAGGGAAAAACAACGGAAGAGGGGATTTCTTAGGCTTAAAATAACGTTGTTTTCTCCAACAACAAAAATCGCGAGTTTTAGGTCTAAGAAATCACTCTTCACAGCATCGGCTTCAGTATGACACCCTTCTGTTTCTCTCTGCAGTGCCCCTTGCAGCTAACCCATTAAGGCTCCAGCATAGAGATATATACAACAATACTACGTCGTGTCACTGCTCTATACGTTGTACTATCTAAGGACACATTTAAGCCAAGACCCGCCTTTGCATTCTCGCAGCTAGAAGCTAAAAATCATCTGAAGTTCCAGCATGGAGGCGTTAGCTGTTACCTGTTACGACGATCATTGCCTACTTTCGCAAAGCCACCTGAGATATAGCTAGCGAGCGGCAACTGCTCCCATCTGAATAACTTTTAACTTAACTGTAGCACCTAATAACACCTGCAATGCACTAATAACACCTGCAATGCACTAATAA
>JAHWFP010026395.1:0-24758 GCA_023313725.1 Lithobius niger
AAACATAGCGTAGCCAAGGTGTCTTTCGATTGTCAGTAGGTTGGCCAAGTTGTCTTTAAATTTCAAGATTACTTTAGGTTAGTGAAATATTGAGACAAGGTTTTAGAATTTCAGCTAATGGAAAATACCGGCAATTGGTGTTTACTGTGGCGAATGTGAAACCTTGAGACACGGTTTAAAAAAAAAGACAGTTTTTAAAAGACACTACACTTTACCGCACGTGAATGAACTAACGCCCACTTGAATTTTCGGTGGAATTCAGTCACGATATTACTGGTCGTCCACCTTCTTCAGAAGCAACTACGGCTCAGCTACGTTTTTTATGTTCAAATTCTTGTGCGTACGGTTAAAAAAAAATCCAAAACTGTACGCCCAAGCATGTGAACATGAAAAACGTAGCCGAGCCTTAGTTGCTTCTGAAGAAGGTGGACGACTACAGTCATTTCCTGACTGAATTCTACCGAAAATTCAAGTGGACGTTAGTTCATTAATATGTGGTAAAGTGTAGTGTGTTTTAAAAGCTGTGTCTTTTTTTTTAAAACCGTGTCTCAAGGTTTCACATTCGCCACAGTAAACACCAATTGCCGGCATTTTCCATTAGATGAAATTATTAGCTGAAATTCTATAACTAGGTCTTTTATTATAATATATACTAGCTCCTAGCTTTTGTGCATAGTGACGACTGCATCCAGCTTAACGGTGTCTTCCCCGCGTCTTACAGAAGACTTTTTTGAGCGTTTTTAAACTAGCAGAGACCTTTATCGTAGTCAAGCCGAATATTGTACATTAACACTGTATACTGAACAATTTTATTCAAGTAATTTAGTGTTTGACCGATGATCTCTTAGAAGTCGTATTGTCCCTCCACCAGGACAATCCCTCTATCGTAGGACATTGCCTCCACTCTCGGACATAAAACGCAGTTTTATCTCCCACGTTACCAATGCATGCCTTAGCCAAAAAAAAAGAAATCGGTTGCATTGCATGTGGCTTTATCTACAAAATTATTCATTATTATTACTTGTTGCTAGACTAACTGGTTTGTTAAAATCTAGGCCTAACTGAAAAAGTTGTAGGCTACTAAAAGGATTTCGTCTTGTGGCTAAGACGTTCTATCTTCTTATCAATCCCAGAGTCGCCCATTTAGCCAATTGGTGGATCCCAAGTAGTGTTAGTATTCACTGGTATCTATCTGCTTGCGATACCATTTTATTTTGATGCTTTTAAGTTGTTTTGAGGGGCAACATTTGCCAAAACTGACAAATATAATACAGACATAAATGCAGGCAAGTGCTAGCTAAAGGAAGGTGACTGATGAAATTAGAACATCCATTATTCGAGTTATCTCATAAAATAGAACCTCCATGATTTGAGTAGGCCATCTCCATTAAATAAACAGAACCTTCATGATTCAAGTATCTCCACTACTAGCATCTCTGTTAAATAGAACCTTCATGATTAGAGTACGTCCATTAAATAGAACCTTCACGATTTCAGTACCGCCATTTAACAGAACCTCCATGATTTAGGTACATCTGTTGAATAGAACTTCAATGACGGGCTTTCAGTAATAGGTGCCTCCAGTAAGTAAAACCTTAAAGTGTTAAGTACCTCCATTAAATAGAACCTCCACGATTTGAGTAACTGCTAAATGTGCGACCTATGAGAGCATCTAAATCATTGAAAAAAGACGATGTGCTTGTTTATACCGCTACTCCTCCGGATCTAAGGCATGTACAATGAGAGTGGCTCTAAATGAAAGATAACTTCAATTACGCTTCGGATAGGACTAGTTTCATCACTAACTTTATTGTGTTGAAATAAAACCTTAAAATACGCGAAAAATGGCGTGAAAACTGGTCCATGATTAGCAACCCTCTCCAATGTCGGTCGCCACTCGCCATTTGGCGAATGGAAATCAGCAATTGGCGACCTGAAATTTATCCTTACTCGCCAAAATGGCGACTATAGCAACAGACAATGACACTCAAAGAGAGATATCTCGGGAACCGTACAAGTTAGAGACGAACGGTTTGCGGCGTTACGCTCAGATTTATAAGGGCTCCGCAACTGCTTTATCTTCATTAATACTAGAGTTAAAAAGAATTTTACAATTTCGTACATGCATGAATTATAAAAACTGCATCGTGCAAGATGTCATTGGTATGTGGTGAGTAGAAATTGTGAACTGGCGAGTGCTTTGTAAGGTCTACTGGCCAAGTGGTAACTGCTACTGGCTTCACATTCGAGAGGGTTGATGATTAGAAAGGTTCAAAGGTCTATCAGGCAAACTCCGGAAACTATTTCATAATGACAAAGTTGGATCAGACAAACTAATTGGAAAGAAATTTTGTTATAAAAAAAAAATCTTAAAAAGGACGACCTCTTTTGCATTATACATACTTAGTATCAGCAAATCAATGTACAGATTTCTAAAGTGGGTGGCTTCAACTAGTTGGATGCACGGAAAAAGCAGACTTTAAGTTTTAAAAGGCTGAAAGATTCAAGTTTAAGATGCGTGTATTGAGCGAGCATAGCGAGCGATTTCCACACATGCGGGAAAATTTTTCATTGCGTTTGCCGCTTTGCTCGCTCAGTCTTTCATTTGGGATTATTCTCACATTCATAGGGTGGGGGGACCTTAACTTCTAGAGAATAGGTATACACACAGTTAATAAACTCATTGTGTGTTTTGAATGTTGTAGATAAAATGCAGACGTCTCACGGAATGTGCTAAACTAAATGTGAGCAACAATTGGAATTAGCTTGAGTCCAAACTATATATGTATTTACTATTTTGTGATGCTCTGTATATGAAAGAAGCCGTATGAAGCATGGATCGACGCTAATGAAGTGTGCAAAGTGAAATCTTATTGATTTCAATTCCTCCAGTAAATGAAAACTCCATGATTTGAATACCGCCATTAAAAGAGAATCTCAATGATGTACGTACCTGCAGTAACACCTCCAAGATTTAAATTACCGCCATTAAATAGAACCTTCATGATTGGGTGTACCATTAAATAAAACCTTCATGATTTGAGAACATCCCTTAAGCAATCTCAATGATACGAGCACCTCCATTACGTAGAACGTTGTGATTTGAAGGTTCTACTTAGGTAGTGATTTGATTTTTAATTTAGAACCTACATAATTTGATTACTTCCATAAACCTTCATGAATTGAGTATCTCCGTTAAGTAGAACCTACATGATTAGGGATGCACTGAATACCGAATATACAACCGAATAGTAAACTGCCGAATACCGAATATTCGGCATCAAACAATTTACGTATTCAGCCGAATACCGAATTATTCGGTTCTGTGCCGAAGAATTGCCGAATAGGCTGAATACCGAATTATTCGTCCGAATACTTAACCGAATAACTAATTTAAAACATATTTGATAATTTTTCCTTCTTTTAGAAATGTCAGAAGATAATTCCTCACAAACCAAAAATAAATGCTTAGCTAAAAGTTCTTACATTAACACAATTGCATAAATATATACAAAAAAATATTTGGCTGAATACCAACAAATCTTAACACTATTCGGCCAAATACAGTATTCGGCCGAATACCGAATATCACTATTCGGCTGAATACCGAAATTGGATTTTTGGCCGAAAACCGAATAATTACCAAATATTCGGTGCATCCCTATACAGATTTGACTACCTCCATTAAATAGAAACTCTGCGAGCTTGGATCATGGTTGGCATTTCCATGGAGTTTTCAACAGAGCTCTGGTAGCCTAAATCCAGCAGAAACCAGGTAAATACCATCTAAGAGGGAAACGTATTACTTTTCGAATTACTTTTCGAATTACTTTACGTAAGCCAAACAGAAGGCAGCGGCCTTCATTGTAATCTACCATTTGACAGCTTTATGGTAGTTGCCATACGTTCAATGTGACAGATTCCTCTTGTGCACCAGGAGATTTCTTCAGCATGTAAACTTGAACGTCAAAAATTTTAGTCGTCTGCATTGTTGTTCCTGTAAGACCTTTGTGCTTTATTCAAGAGGTTTGATCTTAAAAATGTAGTAAGATAAACGAAATATTTTTTTAGGGAAGGATTTGACGTGACTGGCTGTAAAGTTAACAACCAAGCCCCGTCGTTTTTTATTTGTGTTGGCTTCAAGTTTTGGTCTTAATAAATGTTTGGTAGGCCTACGGTACCGACCGGGCCTACGGGCCCTTCTCATCCCGAAAATAATGCCAGGGGTGGCTGTGGTCAGGCTGGAATCTTGTACCTTTTACAAAGAGACGGTTGCTATGCATCAGGCTGCAGAGGCACCTCCCCGATTAGTAAGTAATACTTCTTAAATAATAGGCCTACTTTGGTAGTGCTTTGTGAAATTCAGTTTACACATTTAACAAATTACAACCGACCAAGTCCCAGCACTCCCGAATGTCCATCCATTATCAGTTGCCACATTGCCAACAGTCCTTTGAAAGTATTTGCAATTTCTAATTCATAGTAGCCGTATAGCTAATGTACTGTACATCTTATATGATGTAGCCTAGGCCTCTTTACGATATTTCTAATGTAGGCCATGCGTTTCCGGAATTGTGTAGTTTTTTTTTTAACCCCAATGTAATTACAGGAAAAACCTATTGTATACCTCTTGTGAATCTGAACATACCACCACAAACCTTTCGTCCTGTCTTACATGGTTACAGAGCTATCAATCACTATTTGAACCTGGCAGTCTCAATTGCTAGTTGCTTTTTTTTTGGCAAGTGGGGCTAAATTTAAGTCGCCAACTTTTGATTTTCAGTCGCTTATTGGTGAGTGGCAACGTGCGTCGCCAAACAAGCTGAAAGTTTGTGTAACTGATATATTTTCTATCCTGCTCCACCAGTTTACAGTATATAACAAAATTGTAACCACGAGCGCTATTTTTTCGTTTAAGTGGGTTTAATACTATCGTTGATGTTATCGAGTTTCGGTATTTTATTAGCGATTTGTAACCAAGTAATGAAACAACTAAATTAGCTCATGGTTGAGAATTTTCAGCCAATTCTCGGATTACTGTTTTTTTTTTTTTTTCACTAGCCTAGGTTTCCGTTTTTTTTTATGGGTAGTGGGTGCATGTTTTTTTTTTCGATAATTCGGCCAAACTGACAGGTTGACATTTCAATTTATCATTTTACAGTTTAATTTTTTATTTACAAGAGCTGTCCGTTTATTGGTGACCAAAACTAGCTCTTAACATTGTTGGAAGTCTTTCACAAGAAAGAAAAAATTGATAATTTAAAGCGCCATAGTCAGTGTTTTTTAAATTTTGTATTAGCGTACCATTGAGTCTTTTCACCACTTTCCTTCAATATACAGGGTGTCCCTTAAATACAACGTTGGATGTTTATAGAGAGCATAGAAATCAGCAACTATGCAACCTCCCCCCCCCCCCCCCCTCCTCCCCATGTGGCGCTCATGTCTGAAATGATGGTAGCTGTATACGAGTTTGTCAGTTTGCACCATTGCAAAGCATCTACATTGTTATGAACGTGCACCAAGTTGTGTTGTGCTCTGATATCTTTAGGCATCTTTCATTTTTCATCAGTTTTTGGTGAAAAATGAAAGATGCTTAAAGAAATCGGAGCATAACTTGGTGCACGTTCATAGCAATGTAGGTGCTTTGCAATGGTGCAAACTAACAAGCTCTACCCCCTGTATCTAGGTAACGGTTCATTTTCGGATACGGGTCTGCTTGTTACCGTGTCCTCTACAACCACCCAACGTTTCTCAGTATATTTCTGCGACCTCCTTGCTTTTTAAAATTCCGGTTGTGTACATTTTCCGAGAAAATTCTGTTAACTTTGACCGCCGAAACCTGAATAATGTTTGCTTTATTTCTCGCTGGAGATCAAACATCATAGAACTTTCAGCGGACGTTAAGAAACTGAAGGAAGTAAAAAATTTACTATGCACTTGTTCTAATTGTTTGAAAATTAAACCCCATTAAACAAATAATGACTGACGGAGAAAATAGAATTCCGTCTTTGAAGTTAGCGCTAAAGTAAACCTAATTTAAAGAAAGTTCAACATTAAGCCGGCAAAAGAAACTCAAGTGCACACGGAATATTTTATCACCCGAAACCTTCAACACAACATTTTAAAAATGTATAGGTTACGTGATTATGCAAAATATGTACACGCCTTGATTGGCTGCGCTAAAGCTAGATAGATATAAAAGGTAATACACGTGAGTGCTTATTGAAAGTTAGGTTTAAGAATTATGACGCCTAAGAAATTATTTACTCTTATTTTCTATTCTTATTTTAAATTGAACGCAATAGGGATGTACTGAATATAAAATTTGGCAAATACCGAATAGTTAACATAGAACCGAACACTACCTGCCGGAATAGATCCGCCCTTCTTAAACGTTAAATTAAAACTTTTAATAAAACAAATTGGGCATCACGAGTTGACATTGACAATATTATCTAAAATCGTCTTCGCCTACTGCGTAAACTGTAGTAATGCAATTTCATATAAACGGAAGTAGACTGGCGTAGTAGCGACATGATTATTTCTAGAATATTACTAATTCTGTTAATTCTTTACCGTGTTGTGTTAGAAATATATCTCATTTGTTAGATAGCAGAAAATCTTTTAAAGACCAATCACGGCGAAAAAAATCAAATCGATTGTTCGATTCAACAAAAATTCAACAAAATCTTAATTTGCTGCAATATTCTGAGTTTTGCCTAAAATTTACCCGAAACTATGCTGGATTTCGGTTGAATTGAATGGAATTGGTCAAAATATTTGTTGAATATTTGTCAGCCGGGAATTGTCTGAAACTAATTTTGGAGAAAAAGCAAGTCAACGAATTGGAATTGTTGTGCCAGAATGAGGGATGAAAAGTTATTGATTTTAATTGATTAGAATTAGTAAATGGAGAAAACAACAATGAATTGAATTGCATTGAAACATGGCAAGACAATGACCTGGTTGGAATTGAATCTGATTTAAGAATTTGAACTTATTTGGAATGGAATCACTTCTCAGTGGAATTTATGTAGAAAGACTTGATTTGGTGTTCACTTGATGTATAGTTGTGTACGCTATTGACTCCGTTGAAATGGATTTATTATGCCCATCCCTGGTAAATAGTGATGCTGCGTTCACTCGATGCTTAGTTGCGTCAAAGTACGTGTGTTGGGTATCCACTTGTTCATTCTTAACTGAAAGTTGTTTCACTGTTGATTATCTCCATTCGTCTGACTTCAGCGTATGGTTGCAGAAGACTACAGAACCGTTAGAAAACTTTTAACATATTTTCTCCTGAAGGCAGTTGGTTGTTGGTTATTTCCCGAGAACAAGTGCAAACAGTTTGGCTGCTGTTTGGAGTTAGTAGGGGGTGGAGTGAGGTCTTAGCACAGCACGTAACAGTTGTAACAATGGGGGCCTGCTCTAAGCCAGCTGGCTGACTTATACGTTGGCAACCGAGCACGAACGGCAACGCATTGCGACCGAGCGAGTGCCTGGAACAGGCGCTTGATTGGACCATCTGGTGCCTGACGTGGCAGCTTAACATCGATTTGGCGTTGCTTTTTTGGAGAAAGTTTAAAGACGACAGCCCGAACGAGTCTTGAATTCGCATAGGTAGCAGCTGAAGGTCATAAACGTGTAGGGCTCTACGTACTTTTTGAGCTTAAAAATAGATTGTTACATAAAATGCATTTGTCACCGTTACATTGTTAGTTCTTCCTACTGCCTTCTCAAGAATATTTTAATTGTTATTTCTGTGGCGGACGAAAATATACATTACATTATATACATTTAGCAGTCATATTCTCGAATGGGAACTTGCATTCGAGAATCAGAATGCTGGATTAACAGGTAAAATGCATATTTTCGTTCTTAGCAATAGAAACAGAATTTAGCCGGTGATGGCTGGCAATTCGCTTTTTTTAGCGACAAAAACTGACATTACCTGCAAATTTAGCAAATGCAAGTTCCCATTCTTAACAGGTAATTTATATTTTCGTTTTTTTTTTAATAATAGAAACAGAATTTAGTCGGTGGAGCTGGCAGTTCTCTTTTGTAAATTTTGAGCCGTTACATTTACCCCTCCCACACCGGTATGTACTGTATTTGTAGCTTTGCGTTACCTGAAGTGGCTTAATGCTTGTATAGTTAAGCTGACTCTATTTTGAAGATTTAAAACCACATCTCGTTTTGACGTAGAAAGAAGTGTAGTTTGTTAGATGGGGGTCAAAATGTGGGGTTCTAGTTAAAGAATCTGTGATTATGGCTGAACGGTAAAAATGTGCAGATCAGCCAGATAGGTACAGAACGGACAGTGTTTTTAACCTTCATACATGTGATTTATCAGCATGCGCTGTATGCCGATTAAATGTTAAAATTAGCTCGCCATTATCTGTAATCTACTTGCCCTGTAGGAAAATTCAACAAGTTTTGATGCTGTTCGGGTCGAGGAATCAAGTTTTAAGTTATGTACTATTCTGAAGCTCCAAGTAGGAAAAATTGTGGGATTAGCACCGACTGATTAATTGGTTAGTCTGCAGAATCCTGAATACACTGCCAGAAACTGTTGGTTTCTAGCTAACATTGGGTTCCCACCAATCTGGAGAAGTGGAAAACTCGGGGACTTTTAAACTAATTTTGAAACTCGTGGAATTCAGATTTTTCAACAAAAAGACCCTGGAAAACAACTAGCTGGACGTAGAGTCTAATCTTGAAAGAGCTGCAAAATCTTGGAAAAAAAAGTAACTCGTCCACATTACATAATTAGCATAACTGCAATAAACACATTGTGTCAAAGCAAACATACAATTGCAGAGTTAAAAAATTGCATCCTGGAAGTTTGTTACATTGGGCTACTCGTTTACACTGTGATGCCCAATAAACAAGTAAAACTGGTAAAACATGTTAAAGTTTCCTCTGGACAACCCAGAGGAAATTTATTCCAATGTTTCGGTAGAAGTCTTGTAATGCAGCTATCTAGCTATATAGCTAATTTGAGCGTCAGGGTATATTATTGCAGTTGCCATTATTTTGGCGACTAGCACTCAATCGCCAGTTACCGAATTATCCTTGCCATTAGGTAAGTGGTGTCCAAAGTTGGTGAAGGTTTGCTGTGTCTTGCTACAATGAGGTCTGGTTCTGATCAGTATCGAAGCGTGAAATAGCGTTTGAAGGGTTTTATATCCACGATATTTCGGGTATTGCACGGGCAAAGTTAGTGGGGCCCCCTCGCTTTTGAGTTGCGACCCCCGCCTCCTTCCTCCCCAAAGCAGCATCGAGACGATGGAATGACAGTTCGTATGTGGAAAATCTTCCACAGATTGGTTGTACTCGTGGAACATTTTCCATACACGTGTCGGAATCCGTTAATAATTTACGAAATGGTGAAAATTTCAGCGAAATTTGTCCGCAGCAGTGTTCCAATGTTCTCGAGCTGGTTGTGCTACGGGGTTAGGTACTGACGCATTAAAAATGCACAATTGCAGTTCGACCTTATTTTTACTAATTTAAGCGAGGCGTGTAGAAACGTAGGATTCCATAGTATCTCTTGTTTTTCTTTTTCTGAATTCTGGAGGAACTGTCTTGTCATTGTATATATGCAACGTTCTTGTATTTTCATGTTAGGTGTCCCAGGTTGCCACTAACGTTAAGTGGACAGCGGTAGCTAGAATGTGGTATCTATTTACTTTGTGATCAAATATACGGTGAATTCTATCTTCAGTTAGAAAACTAGTTGCCAGCCACAGCCAAAGTGTCATTGCCGTGTCAATGCCCATTGAGCAGGTTACATAGCATTTGCTTGATTAACCCTAGCTAGATCTGCTACTAAAAGGTTTAGGGCCGGTTCACTGCCCAGCAACTTGTCAAGTCCGGTGTGAAGGGATTTGAACCGGCATCCACTTGGTTTGCAGGCCACAACTCGGTCCACTCAGCGGCTGCTGTTGCTCATTTTGTTCGGGATGGGACCCCTACCTCGTCCATGTATTTTTACGTTCATGTTTATTGACGCTCGTAAGCGTGAATGCGGAAAAGGAAAATACCTCACCACACTACGCCTGGCTGTCCAGTATGAAGTGAAAAGCCACGCTGAAACAACCATTTCGCCACACAGTGTCAAACACGTGAACTTGGAAACTAAATACCCGCTGCTTGTCAGCCTGACGTGAATTCCCATGGCTTCAGATGGTTGGTTTCTTTTGGTTAAATCCATGTAGTCTTTTTGACTTTTCAAATACATACGGTCGGTTTTCTTGACTTAGTTTTATTTATTTTTTTATCTAGGCGAACTAAGCAATGGTTTGCAATAGTCATGCTTTCTACCAGGTTTTCTCAGTGCAATCATGCGGCTTGATGATGAAGCTTGTCATTGGCGGCTGCATGCGAAAAGTTGTTTCGAGACGCGGAAAAGTTGTAGCTACGCGGACTCTGACGCGCAACCATTTCTGGGCAGTCGGCTAAAGCCCTAACCAGACTGGCTGCTCGTGGCTGCTTGGCGACGCAGGATGGTGTACCAAAGATGTCAAATTGGTCAGTAACAGCCACATTCACTTCACTACTTGAGTGCTGCAATTTTGACCTTTTGGCATGCAGTAACGTATCGCTTCGCACGAAATTATCTTGTGTCTGGTTGGGTCTTGATTATGCGACAGCAAATTCCGCTTTTGTGCCGGCGCATATCAAGAAACACATGTATATGGACGAGGTGTCATAAAGCTTGCTTTTTTTTTTTAATAAAGGTTGCATAGCCCGTTAAAATCGGCATTCTTGTAGGCATAATTACTGATTGTCGTATCACACTTCTAATAATTTATACGTGTAGTCTTAGACATAAAAGAATTCTTGCTGGCGAAACAATTGCTTGAAACTTTACTGTCGATTTTCCTTTACCAGTCGGCACTGTCATCAGGGAGATCTATAACAATTTCAGGTGAGCTTAATTAAGCCATTGTGTGGAACTTTCGAGATTGCGTGCCGATTGCTTTCTTCAAAGTGATGGTCGTGCTGAAACCAACGTTCGGTAAATAAGGGAAGCGAGCGTCGTAAGTAGATAGGTACCGCCGTGTATGAAGAGGAAGACAATTATTATTGGCAGTCATGTCTGAATGGTGGCGACACCTACCTGGTTGCGGCCTACGCGCTTTAACTTGATAACCTTGTGACGGCAGTAAGACGGGTCGTCACCCTCCGTTATAGGAAATGTTATGGTTGATCTATGACGTCGTAATATTGATTGATTGATACTGATAGTATGATACGAATGTGCAGTATAAGAGATGTGAAAAGGCTAAAAGAATCCCGAATATTGTGATCTTACGCAAAATGTTGCGCAATCTTATTTCGTGTAAAATTGCTTGTAGCAGCAGATGATAAACTTGAGACGTTCATATGTTGTTTCCGGTAAAGGGATTGGTAGTTTTCGAAAAATAAATCCTAAACTTGCACGAATCGGACGTAAAGCTTCGGTTAAATTTATCATTTATATTTTTGTTTATGATTTTATGTGTATGATTAAGTTCATGATTTATGATTTATTTTCGAAATAACTACAGGGGATTGAATTTTCACAGTCCTGTTGGAAATGACAGGTGCCATTTTGGTACAGAGGTGTAAAAAACGTCTTACACATTTCGCTCAAAACTACAAATTCAGATGAGCACTTTTTTTTTTATTTTACGAAATTTACGTCTTCTCCAGGTTTGAACAGTTGTAGGCTGCGTACTATTTGTCGGTGTAAAAAAGTATTGTGCAAATTGTGTCGGTTTTTTTTTTAAGTTTAGGCCTAATAACTTTCTAATGGTTTGAGCCAGAGGCTTGAAATTTGTACTATTAAAAATCTCGTTTCGAGCTGGTTAAAGCGGTGAGGTGGAAAGTCGAACTCTCGTCACAAATTGGCTACGAATTTTTAGCAGTTAGACCAAGTTTCAGGCAGCATAAACAGTTTTTACCTGCAGTAATTTAAAGGGACATTCCCTCTTACCCTATAAAAGCCACGCACAGTTCTCAGTTTCACCCATGTTTTATCGTTTCGCGAGATTCAATGTAGCAGTGGTACAATTTCACTTTCGCTCGCTTCTTCACGTGACTCATAAAACATGAATGAAAAAAGGTCACGTGACAGCATGAACGCCAAAATCGTGTCGTCATAAATCGGAAACTATGGTACGTTTTGGTTAACGTACAAAAGCAGATCCATCGTCAAAACACTACTGGAAATACTGTATGAGCTGAATGGTCGAAATATACTCCCCAATATTTAACAGAAAATCTCTTAGACGCCATATTTTAAAATGGATTTTTAGCAAGCCTGAGGGATTGATAACGGTAGGTAAATAAACTTGCGACCGAAGTTGATGCGAATATCGGAAATATTGATAGGAATCGCCAGGGTTCGTACACGGCCTTGAATTCCTTGAAAAGCCTTAAATTTTTAACCGAAAATTCAAGGCTTGAAAAACACTGAAAATTGGAATTTTTGCTCTCAGAGCCTTAAATTTTGTGAGTGTACCGCGTTTGAAATGAGGGTAGTGCCGTGGCAGTAATATTAATTTAGATATGCAATTAAATAAATGAATAGAAATAATTTGTCAGTAGATTCCTTTTCTACTGTGAAATGAATGCCCCCCTCTGATTTGGACTGGAGACAACGAGAGAGGTGCGGTACAGTAAAGCACTTTTTGCCAGAGGGACAGCTGAACAAGTCCTGTTCCACTGGCTGTTATCCTCCTCCTTGTCTTTTTGGGGGCCTAATGTTCGTCATTATTTACGTCGGTTTATCTTCCTACTTCAAACTAAGAGCACAGTGATGCCAATTTTGAGTCTTTTGTGCAAAGGGCCTTGAAATTTGTTGTAAACTAGCCTTGAAAAGCCTAGAAAATAGTTTAGTCTTTTCCGTACGAACCATCAATCTCGTCTGGAAGGTATGTCCCTTTAAGGCACTCACATGCACTTAAAAGTGCAATACGAGAAGATTGCCTAAGTCTCGTTTAGTGCGGTAATACACCCTAATAACAAACAAATCGTTAAGATCAAGAGTTAAAGGTTTTTGGTTCCATGTTGGCGTTTTGCCCTATTTAATCACGATGCCCTATTTCAAACCCTTTCAATGCTCTTGTGTATGTGGGTTTGCTACATTCAGGCATGCTGACGTAATTGTAGCAAATGCTACTCTGTCTTAGGATATGCTAAAATAGTGAGGGTATGCTAAAGCCTGTAGCGGTGTAGTGAATATGGTACATTTTATTCTGTATTGCGTGTATCCTCTCATTCTCCACAGAAAATGTGTAGGCCTTAGGCCGCACTCGCCATGTGGCCAATGGATATTAAAATTAGCTCGCCAGTATGTGTATTCTACTCGCCATGTCCGCAAAACACTTGTTGTTCTTCTAACTCACTAATTCAAAAAGTTGGTTTGAACCTAAAATTAGAGATTATGTGGATTGGTTAGTGCCTAGTTCTTGCAGTTTTGAAGACGGCGACGTGACGCACCGCACACCACTTGTTTCTAATTTACTGTTCTCAAGATACGAAAATTATAGTGTCCTGGCTGTTCTGCCGTCTCCATTTTCGCTTATAGTGCTATAAACTAATTCGCCAAAAGTGCCAAAGTTCTGTCGCCATTTTACGAATGGCCACCCACATTGGTGAAGGGTGAGGGCTCGACATAGTTTCACATACTACCAATATACAGTTTGTTTGGCTGGTAAGCTAGCACATAGCATCTTTAGGCTGTATGTCCTTTTACGCGAAGTATTAAACATTGGTCTAGTGAGAATATAAGGTAGGCTAATTTGAGATTGAATGAAAAACAACTGCCCCAGCTGGGACTTAAACCCAGGACTTTCCCTTTACTAGCTGTGTGCTGTACCATCTGTGCTATCGGGGCAGATCCTGCATACAGGCTCCAGCAGGACTCTAATACACGTGGCATCTTAATTAATAATAATTGTGAAATTACGTTATTTGTACGTTACGTGACAAAAGGCAGTATTAAGTTTAGCATACTCTTTAGACAGATGTTTACCTAATACATTTGTGAAGAGGTTCCCACCTGCTGCAACAGTCACAGGAAGAAAGGGCACTTAATTTTTAATAGAGGATGTTTCTGTACCGTTGAATTCATCCTCGCCTTGCGTGTGCTGCCAATTATTGAAGCTAGAGGCAGATGACCCATACGCTCTAACCGACTCGAATTTAATAAGTAATGTTTAAAGTTGAAGTTGTGTCATGCGTAGTGCCTGTGACGTGGTACAATGCATAATATTAAAGGCCTGTAGCAGATGTTGATCACTGTCGCTCTGCCCGCATACCTACGAACAACATGCACGAATTTCAAACAATTCTTGGTTGTGTTTATTCTGTCAAGTTAAAGGGTGACCCTGGAGTTTCCAATATTAAAATCTTGGAATAGTTTTCTAAGGCTTGTGAGATCCGTTTGTCTACTCCGTATTACACGAATTATAAAGGAACTAAACAAAATCTTTTGCCTGTGGATTTTTTTTTTTTTGTTTATGTAAATAATACTAAATAATTCTTTGAACTGCACTGGACAGAGAAGGGCACCAAAGTGTTTCATACACTCGGCGTAATTTAGATCAACATGTAGGTAAAAGGGCGTTGTGGATAGGGATAGTCCGATATTGATATCGGTGTCCGTATGATCTGTATTTATCGGTATTTTTGCCATATCGGTATCGGACCACTATAAGGCTTCCTATACAGATATTTGTTATGCCAAGAAACGCAACTGTCTTTCCTGCAAAACTCACACCAAACGCTGCAAAAACAATAACCAAGTGAGAAAAGCTAAGCCATTTGCTCAGTTTGTAATGAAAATGTAGCACATGACAAATCCAACGCTCCAAGTTTTACAACAGCCAACTATAAGCTAACTGAGAAGATGAATGTACTGAAGCCATAAGTAGCAATAAGAGCAAAAATGCTGTTATTGCTACACAGAACTTTTTGGATAATCTCAATAGTTGGAACCCATGCAAAACCAGAAACCGAAGTTGCATTTTTTTAATGAAATTTTAAACTTTTAGTCGTGATTTATTATTAATATTATTATTATTATTAGCGGTATCGACATCGGTATCTTATCGGATCGGTTTACCCTCCCATCGGTATCCTATTGTATCGGTAAAAAGTCATATTGGCCGACCCCTAGTTGTGGATTGTTGTTACAGTGGAAACGAGGGAAGAAAATAAACAGAAGCAAAAAAAAAAAATTAAAAGCTAATAGAATATGGTGTATAAGAGAAACAAATCGCTGTAAATAATATAAGCGGAAATTGGAACTAAGCTATCAGCAAAAAATTGAAAATCGTACACCAGAATAATGTAGTCCAGTAAGCCATCTTTTTATGCACTTATGTTTCAATTAATTGACGTGATCCGGATTCGAACCGTCGAACCAGCCCATCACCAGATCACTACCATACTGCCTTTACTGATATGGCCACTTGTCGCTGGCATAAAGATAACTCAATGAACCCGTTATTAAGGTTACAACCGGGACCAGGAATCCATTCGACCGAATGTGCTCGGTTATAGGCAACAGCGATGGAATGCAAATCAATATACTCTCATAAGGCTCAAGGAAGGTTAAATAAATAAACATAAATTGTTGTCCTTCTTACAAATTTACAAAGGCCACATTTTTTTAAAGTTTAGCGTTGAAAAACAGAAGGTGAGGGCAAGGGCACCGCATATTAGTAAGTATATTACAGGTCTTTTGACCTCAGCGACATCACCACATACAGAATTCCAAACATTCACCACGCGATTAGCAAAGAAAAGCTTTCCACATTCTCGTTGTCCGAGCGACGTTAAGCTTTTTAAAGTAGCCACATGTCCTGTCACCTTCTCCAAGTTTAATGGTCAATCGCCTAAGAACAGCAGTAATGTCAGCAATTTGCAAGAGTTGCAATTATGTTTGGTACAGAATTTCATGGTTTTATTTTTGTGTTTGAGTGCTCAAAAGACACTTATGACTCCAAATAGTGAGACATCTACTTTAAGTATTTTAGGGCACTCCAGTGTTGGTTGGTATTCAGTGGTTTGTAGCGGGTGCAATTAATCAATGTGTAGATAAATGCAGCTTCGAAAATACTTTGTTTGTAGCACTCTTTTGCCCGGCAGATATTAAAATTTACTCGCAATGTTGAAATGGTTTTAGCAGGTGTGTTGCTACTTAATGTTTAAACATTGTTTTCAATAATCTAACGCCAACCAGGTAGGCTAGCAACAATGCTTGGTTGGATAGCCATTGTAATTCTGCACAGACGACGCAAACCGCTTGTTTCTAGCTATTACGGTTCCCGAGATATGACAATTTCAGCATCGTTCTTTATCGTTGCCGTTATGGCCAGTAGGGCTAAAAATCAAGTCGCCAACTGCTGAATTTCCCTTGCCACTTGACGAATGGTGATCGACATTGGTGAAGGATGTTTGAACTACCAGCTTTTAAACTTCGAGGTCAGTGTCGTGGTTCGTGTAGTTGGAGATGCTGACCACTCACGTTGGGTGTTTGGACTTTGCTGTTTAGTAGCCGTCCTCTATACTGCGCAAGAAAGTAAAAACTTATAACTCTTAAGCCCTAACCAGACTGGCTGCACGGAGTCGCAGTATGGTGTAAAAAAGACTTCAATATTGGTCCTTAACGCAACACCAACCATAAGATTGCAGCAATATTGACCTTGTAGGCACGTAGTCGCGCATTGCTTCGCACGAAATGTTCTTCTGTCTGGAGAGACCATTAGAGCCAGCGGAGTAAGGGATGTGGATTTTAGGTTAGACATTTCGTTGTGTGACCCAAAGAAGGTGACAACTTGAGCTCTGAAACTGCTTCGAGTACCACGCAATCAGCAAAGTGCCTGTACTGATTTATTTTTTTTTCGATATCTGATTATATTGGTCAAAATCGGTATCAGCCATTGCCTGATAAACTCGTGGCATCTAAAGGTTCATTGTTAGAACCTTACAAGCCTTATATTTTCTTCGTGGTAAAAACTATGCTTGCGTTTGGTTTTTTTTTATTGATTATTGCCAGGACAATGTCCAATTGTTATTATTTGTGGCGACTAGGCTACGTTACTTTCTCAAGAATAAATTTCATTTCTAGTTTTGACGATGGAATCATTTATTTTTAATTTACAACCATTGCGACAAGTTCGAAGGCACCAGCTATGTAGTACTGTACGCAAATGCTTTGTGGCTTAACGGATCACGTCCACTAGCAATTTTCCATGTAAGCTGCAAAGAACTTGACGTATTCCTCAATTCTTAAAATCTTGGCAGAAAATTCGTTTATTTATCATGAAAAAAAATCATTAGAAAATTGTCAAGTTCTTCACCGTTGCCGGGAGTACATCTGAGTCGTGGGACTTTAAATATTGTTTTCAGTTTTCTTGGAATAAATAAATATTGGACCAAATTGTACTGAACCTGAGGCACCTTGCCCTAAGATTAACACAAACGACCGCCTTCCTTCTTCAAAAACATGGGGGGGGTATCCGTAACATTGCAAACACATTGTCCAAACACATTGTAGACACATTGTCCAAGCAAACATCTATATGGAAGTATAGCTGGTATCCGTACCATAACTGGCATCGATGCAGCCAAATCCAAGGTTGCCGTGTGGCTATCGAAGATCATTTATGGATAAATAGAGGCTTCAAATTTGGTTTCCTACAGGCCTGTCAAAAGAATTATTTTCTGTTCCTTTCGACTTAGGTATAGGTGGAAGGTTTAAGAAGACAATATATATATTTTTTAATATTACGAAAGCTGTGGGTGAAGAATCCACGCATATTCCTTAGGCTTCACTTTGCATGCTTTAATTACTCCAAATCCGTGCCAGCATAATTTGGCAGGTGTTGGGATAAAGCGAGAAAAACCTTAAGGGCAAAAACTAAATGACGGAACAGACTTTAAATGAACAGGAATTTGAAGCTGAAGTAATGAAAATAAAAACTAGTGGCCTAAGCGCAATAAAAGTTGACTGGGAAGAAATGCCGGAAACTGTAAGCGTGTAGGTCAAATGTTTTACCACGTTGGTAAAATTAATTTTCGAATTTGTCTACTTTGAAACTAATAAAGAAAAGTATTATAAAATTATATTTTATTATTATTCTGTATTATAGAATAAAATAGTTTCATCAGTGTACCACATAATCAATGTTGAAGCTAAGGTGCGAATGTGAAGAGTTTGAGAAAATTTGCTGTTGGTTGAGTGAACATTTATTGCACTGATAGTGGTTGTTTAAACACTAATGTCACTCAGTGCAACACTAATTTAAAGCCAATGCAAGGTTTCTGAGGTTTAATACACAATTACACATCACAGGTTAGTCCGTAAATATTGCAGTCAGGCACTGGTAGACCGCTTTGGCAGTGATCTGGTCCCTTATGTCATACTAAAGAGAAGGCTACGCTGGCTAGCAGTAACCAAATGTTCAGGACGGGCCCCCCCAAACACCAACTAACTTCACCATGCTAATGCTGTATGTACTGACACCAGCCAGTCGGTGTACACCAGTTTCGCCAAAAGATTTTCCCGCTTCACGAATTCCGAATTCCCGAATTATGTAAGTTAAATATGTAGTCCTAATTAGGCATAGAAGGAATGTGATTAGTTGCAGTTTGTGATGTTAAATGTTCAGCCACTAAATTTTGGCAAAACTGGATGGGTGTGGTTCGGGGCATAACATATTGTCATGCATGGTAGTTGTGTCTTTGGGATGACCAATGACAACACTTCCGCATATCATCTAAGTTTTCGTAGCAAAGAGTGGGTGACCCTCCCACGTTTGCCAAGGTCCAAGTTAAGGTTACCCAACAGTTTCAGGCACCTGCAGGAAGTTTGACTCCCTGGTATATGATCGAGGATACAAGGTGGTTTCTTACGTCGCTTTACCTTACGCCGACTTGCGTCGATGTAACACTTCAGTAACGTCCGTGTTACTACCTAAAACCATTTCAAGTCGCTAATCTAAAATTACTGTCTACGTCGACATATGGAGTTGAAGCACTTTCAATAGCTCGGCTCACAGAGGTCGCACAGACTTTTGGTTGGGCTTAAAATGCATGGGAACAGCGCAAACTGGCTAAAGATTTCTTCACAGGAGTGCAGTGTCAGTATGGCCGTGTCAGTATGGCTGAGCAGCAGGACTTTGGCCTTTGGTTTCAAAGGTTGTGGGTTCAATTCTGTGCTCACAGTCTGACTAAGTTTAAATTAAAAGGCAACATGAATAAGTTTGAATCCGTATTTATGCAATAGTTATAGCACCCCTGGCAAACTATAAGATTTATCACCTGATGGGTGATATTCCGCACATGGCCAATTCGCTAGAACTACGTCATGATGACGTCGAGGCCGAAGAGCAACGAGACGTCATCTTGACGTAGGTCGAGTGGATTGGCCAATGTAAGGGATGATTGACCCTTACATGGCCAATTCATCGAGACGTAGTTCGAGTGGATTGGTCATGTAAGCGATGTCGCCCATTGGCTCATAAATCCGATATAGTGTGCCCCAGGTGGTATAACTAATTTATTGCACAGTCCCTGACTTTCGAAATAAAAAACAAAATTGTAGCTGTGGTGTTTATGCAAAAATTATGTCGTGACATTTGCATAATTTTGCATTGATGCAGTCAGGTTTGTGGCAGATATCATTTGAGCGGGAGAGGGTTTTTGTATCTTGAGGGTGGGATTTTCTTTAAAAAAAAAAAGGTGTAGGAGAAAAACTTCTTTTTTTTTTAAAATTCAATGGGCTGATTCTTATCATCGTCAATTGCACATCACGGAAACTTCATGTAAAAATAACGTCTTTCACCTCACTGTCACGTTATGTGACATCACTCCACTTTACTGTGCATGGCATCATCCCACATCACCGCATTTTAGTGTGGCGATATCCAATATATATCACTGATTGTTTTTAGCATTGTGAAAGTTAGGGACCGTGCGATAATTACACTTATTGGGTCCATTTAGCTTTTAAATCAGTAGCCTGTATTAGAAATAAAATGTAGGACACAGACTTGTTAGTGTACCTGCTTACTTACCATCTATAATGTGTTTTTTTCTTTTTGCATAGGGTGTTAAGAAGATTGACCAAACAAACCTTCAGTTTGTTAACCGAGTTGCCCTGCAACCAAATATATTTATAACATGTTTAATAATCTCACCTTTATTGCTAGGCTAATAACATTACGTGCTCAAGTGGTCAGCATGCAGGTTCTTTTAAATTTCATGTAAAAATCCTTTGGAGTTAATGGATTCAGATGTGCCCGTTTGTTGTTTATGGACTGTTTTTGTTCGGTCTTGTCTAATCAACAGATGTTTTCTTTCCAATACTTGTTTGCCCTGAGGTACGATTTGTAGGCAACTTCAAAGTGAAGTGTATATTATTATTTTGCATCGCCTAGGGTAAAATGTTTTTTTATTTTTTTTATTTTGTTAAATCACTCCCGTGTTGCTTTTCTTTAGTATGCATAATTAAAATTAGATTTAGTAGTAGTTAGTGGGTTGTGTGTGGCCTAGTTCCAGTTAAAAATGGCTTTAACTGACCGTTGACCTATTCCGATCATAAAGTAGTAGGGTGGAGCACAAGATGAATTATGCAGTATTAGTTTTAAAGTTGCTTGGTTGATGTAGCGTAATGGTTGATTGGTTTCGAAATAAACAGTATACCTGGGTTAATTAAATGACCTTTTTTTATGGCGTTGACACCGTCGCATCTTTTTGTAGTTTAATAGTAATTAAAACACTGAAAATTTATAGTGATTAAACAATAGTAATTAGATGACCTTAGGTGTTTGTGATGTTGACACCACCGCATCTTTTTGTAGAACAAAAAAAGCAGCTTGGTCTAAAAATTGATGGGCCTGGATTGTCTAGGTCTGTACTTGGTCGAAAGTCGACGCTGGCATATAGGAAGAAAACGCCTTTGTTATTTCTTTGTTTAAATTGCCGAAAATGCCGTACACCTTAGTTTTCAATTTTTCTTTCGTATCTATGAACTGTCCTACCCTCAGAAAAATGCACAACCAAAAGTACTAAGTTTCTATTGCTACGAAAATATAGATTACGTATTCATTTTAGCATTTTCATTCCTAAATACTTTGAGAATGAAATGCAAAAATTTACAGGTGTTATATATTTTAGTTTTAAGCAATAGAAACAGAATTTACCTGCTGCCACGGCAATTCTCTTTTCTTAACGGAAGAAAACTTGTAAATTTTCAGTGGACACTGGCTTCAACCTTCTTCAGGCTCAAGTCACTAAGTCCTACTTCACCACTTTCACCACAAGGCGAAAATTAAAAAAAAAGAGATCGTTTTTCGTTTATAGGAACAAACTTTTCCTTTTGGCCGTGTCAGTGTGGCTTAGCGGTAGACTTCGGCCTTTGGTTTGAAAGGTCGTGGGTTCGATTTCCCCGCTCAGGCAGTCTTGACATATAAGTCCAAAAGGCAACGTAAATAGGTTTGCATCTGTAGGCCTATAAATTTGACGTTTGTAGGAATGTGGCGAAATAGGACGTGGTGACTTCAGCGTGAAAAAGGTGGCAGCCTTGTCCACCGAATATTGACAAGTTTTCTTCCGTTGAAATCTTATACTTTTGGTTGTACGGTTTAAGTGTGGCGACGACTTCTAACCAAAGTAACTTGGCGGAAAAATCGGTTTTTACGGTATTTCTACAGCATAGGCTCCGATTGTAAATCGTATGCATACAAGCAAAATCTACCGTATCCTAGTATCGAAACACCCGAAGAAATTGCCGTTATCAGATAAAATCCGACAAATCACTGATTTTTTTTTACATTGGCACTTTTAAAAAAAACACACCTTTCGTTAGACAATACGTTGCAGCATCTTTCTCTTCGAGCTGCTCATACATTACCCTACGATGACAAGTAAGGTTTGTGTGACGAATCTAATTTTTAATTTCTCTTTTCACGTAATACGAGTCGATTTGTATGTTACAACAGCGTAAAATTGAGTTTGCTTGGCTTTGCTGCGGAAGAATTTGACCTTGAGCGTCCTTCGAGAGTTGCCATGCTTTTCAATGAGGACAAGAGAGCCTGCTTGCATTGTGCTTGTTCCATTTTTTTTTGTATTGTATTGGCGATATTCACGACAAAAGATAACAACTGTATTTGGGGTGATGTTCAAAACTTATTAAATATTTTAAATTTTGTGCCTACCCCTAAATTTGACGCTTGTCTGTCGGCATCTTTTTACCGATACAAATATGTTAAAAACCTTGCAGGTCGTATTTCGAGGTTACGCATTGTTGTTACGTGTTGTATAAATTAAGTTTTTCATTGTCAGGGGAATTTCCCAGATTCACACGTTTTATATTCCACCTACTTGCCTTTTCACGCACTTTGAAATAGTTCAGGCAACTATTTTAAACAGTACGTAAGGCAATTAGTCGTATTGAGGCAGTATGAGACACAATTTCGAACAAAAAATGTGCGTGCAAAGTCGGAACCGCTGTTTAGTTCGGTTTTGTTCAAAGCAGCAATCGCACGTTTTCGATAGTTCAAAGAAAATAAAGGCCGTTATAGTGCCGTATATTAAAATTTACATAACTATACGTAATTTTTTTTGTAATTCTAAATACATCTGGGCCTATGGTAGCCCAGTGTCGGCATTAATTATTTTTCTGCTTCTGTTACATAATTAGTAACTTACGATGTTTTTGTGTGCGTGTTTGTATCGCCATTCCTCCGGATATAAGGCGCTTGCAAAGATGAGGATAGCACCAAATGAAAGATAATAAATAAATAACGCTTTGAGTAGGCGTATTTTCATCGCTGTAACTTGATTTCTTGGTCCTGAGATACGTTAAACAGCGCTCCGACAACTTTCATGTCATAGTTCGATCAGGCATTCAGGCAAACCAAACTTGACTGCAAGAAAAAAAAAACAAAAAAAACGGCAGGCCTACTTGGTAATTAGCAAAACGGCGTGTAGGTCTCAAAATGACATGTAGATTACAAAGTCGGCTGACTTCAACTGATTGGAGACACGGTCAATTAGCAGACCTGTGCGTTTAAAAAGGTGGTCAAACATTCGCATTTCTGAAACAAGGTGCGTGGATTGAGCGAGCAAAGTGAACAATGTATAGTAAACCTTTCAACACTGTTTATCGCTCAACCTCTCATTTAAAGGAAAGAGGAAAACAATCCAAACAGTGAAAATTGGCTTGTTTTCCTTTCCTTTATATAATTTATAGCTATTTGTGAAAATTTATTTAACCTTTTCACTACGTTCATCTTCGTAGGGGCCCAAGGGGGTATAGGACCGTTTTGCCGAATCCGGTTTTGGTGATTACCAAATTTTAATCAGTGTCTCAATTTTCGGCGAAACGGAAATTCCCGTTTCGCTGAATAATTTATTTCCAAATTACGTGCCTCGCTCGTTGCGGCTAACATATGAAACCACAACGAATCACAAATTCCTTCCCAGTAGAATGTATCTTTAACGTCTCCAACGTCACATTTTATACGAATGATTTATGTGGCGAAACAGGATTCGACGAAACGGGAATTTCCCTTTTACCGAATTTTAATCGGAGCTTAATTTTCAGTGAAACGGGAATCAACAAAACGTGAATCAGCAAAACGTGAGGTGCGTTTACACAATGACTCGCAACGTAAACTTTCTCACTCACTAACTTTTGCTGAGTGAATACTAAATCTGATGGGGTGCCTCTCGCCTTTACCGGAGCATGCGGTTTTCGAGATGTCGATATGGTTGCTATAAAGGAAAGGAAAAATGCAAGCACTGGAACAAAGTATGTTGAACTAGAGCTAGATGATGAGCTGGAGCTAGCTCGAAACGTCGGGTTGTGTTGGTTTTACATGTGCACTTAGGCCTTATCCTGTTCAACATATGGTATGGTTACTACGTATCGACATCTCGAAAACCGCATGCTCCGGTAAAGGCGAGAGGCACCCCATCAGATTTAGTATTCACTCAGCAAAAGTTAGTGAGTGAGAAAGTTTACGTTGCGAGTCATTGTGTAAACGCACCTCACGTTTTGTTGATTCCCGTTTCACTGAAAATTAGCTCTGATTAAAATGCAAACGACGTAGATGCAGATCGTCTCCTCGTGCCTCGCGACACGAAGTACGATACATACGGCAAGATAGCGTCGATTTATGACAACGAGAAAACAATTTGTGCTGCAGCGCAAGACGGCGGACTGATTTCTGAATCCCAGCATTCGACGGTTGGTATACGATACGATAACTCCGAAATGAACGCCATGTTGTATTTTGAATTGTCCCTGCGAGCTGTTGTTTCTACCGTCGTCTGATCCTTGTCAGAAGATGTGCTTTGGGTGACAGTAGCACATTTTGGAAAGCACTCTCTCTCTCTCGTTTTATTTATTTTTTAAATATATTTTTTTAAACACTGACAATGGTACGGCTTTTCCCCTGACTCTTCCCTCACGTTTGGCGATGCCATCGGGGACCACTGCGTCCCTGGTAGGTCTAACCTTGGTGGTAAGGCATTCGTGACCCCAAACCTATACCATCAACCCTTCTTTACAGCCAGGCAATCGTCTTCGTTTTAAACTTTTATTAAACTCTTAAATTTTACAATTTTTAATTTTTGTTTTAACTTCGGATGGCAGTTAGTGACCACCATGTCCTTGTCATTCCGGTTGCATTTGCAACAAACTTATTATTATTATTATTATTATTATTATTATTATTATTATTATTATT